>WBMY01012419.1:1285158-1312268 GCA_013397315.1 Donacobius atricapilla
TTTTTTGCTTATCTTCTCAACTGAAAGAGCTTTGGAGTATTTGGTTCAGCCTAGTCGTTTTGTTTTGATTTTGTTCCTTTGCAATCAGCTCTGAGCTAGAGGTTGAATCAAGAGGAGAATTACTAGAAATTGGGTATTTTAAAGGTTTTCTACAGACTGAGGATTAGCATAGACCTTTGGTGCCTGAAGGAACCTTAGTGAGCAATGATACTAGTTATGGATGCTGAAGAGGGGGCCATGGGGTAAATCTTATTCCCACCTGTTTCTTTCCTTTTGAAAAGGTTGCTGTCCACGGAATGTTGTAAGAGTGCAACTTAGTGAATTAAAGTGGTAACACCTAGATTTTAGACAAGGAAATGCATGGAGAACCTCTTTGAATCCTTCCAGTTTACAGACATCCTGTGAAACTCACTTTTTGCTCTGGTTGCTTCCTAGTTCCAGATATACTATAAGACGCTAAATAAAGCAAAAACCCCACTATATTTTATGAAAGGTCTTTTGTCCTCTTCATTTGTATGTCTTCTTCCTCCTCTCAACTTTAAAATAGATTTGTTTGACATGGACTGTGATTCAGCACTTTCTTTGAAATGTGGGCCCAGGAAATCTCAGACCACAACCACCATGGTATCAGGAACTCTATAAAGAAAGAGCACGTATATAAGGCTATGCATAGAGGACATACATATGTGTCACCAGAAGGATCCATATCAAACCAAAGTGATAAAAAGGAGCAGACAAAAGAGACACGATAAGAATATTCTGATGAAGTAGTGAAAATGTGTGTGTGGGTCTTTCATGTCTGATAAAAAAGAAACATCTTTTGTTAAGAAGAAATGACCTTCACAAGCAGTGACCTAATCTACAAAATATTTTAGAGCAATATTAACCAGCAAAATAACTGAAAGTTTATATAGCAAAAAAACTGGTAGTCGACACTATGATTTTCCTGAAAAAAAAATCAAAAGTGTGGTCTGAACTTTCACCTTATCCAAATTAAAAGAACAAACACAGATCTTGCTATGTGCACCTAACATTGTAAATTCACACCAAGGAATGAGAATACTGACATAAAAGACTATTACATGTAGAAACATACAAAATAGAGAATGTAAGCTTGATTTTTATCTTTTACTTTTTTATTTTTTATCTAGAATCTAACCCAGAGTTTTCCTGGAATAAATGTAAATTGTATTTAAAAAAAAAAAAAAAAACAAAAAAACCCAAAAAAAAAACCCAAAACCACCCAATTTAGCTCCACACAAGACATTTTAGATTGCCTGGGTTTTTGTTTTGGTATTCCTGCTTTAAATGTGAGAAGTAAATAATATTTAGGCTTTTCTTCCTTGAATATTTTACAAGTGTCATTTTATGAGCATCAAAACTTTTTAATAAAACACAAATCTTCTACTAGTCACCTAACTTAAAATACACATGCCTACAAATGTGGATATATTTGTCCTTTCTAAAGAAATCAGTAGTCAACCTACTCACATGTAAAAAACATTTTTGCTCACTTGAAGTTTTTAACAAATCAAGAACAATTACTCCAATTGCAATTAAGTAATCTTCTTCCCCATCTGCAGAGGGTTGATCCATGTTCACGAAATTAGGGTTCCAGATAACAGTCAATAATAAAACATGATGGAAACGGGAATTATGAGAACTAACAACAGGACCATCCTGCTAAAAGCAGTGAGGTTTTTTTTCATATAGGTTTCTGCTCAGCTATAACATATACACAGTTTGAGTCTCTTTACGGAAGATGAATTGAAAGGCAAATATTTTTCTTCCTCCTCATACTTATACAGGATCAGCAAAAACTGATTGGCCTTTCTACATGCACACTTCATACTCAGCTCTATTTAGCATCATGCCATCTGGGCCTAATTTTTTTTCCTTCTGACATCAGCAAGCTTCATAATGCAAAGCAAATTTCCTTTGATGCTAAGGCTAGATCAAGAAGAATGAGCAGGCCAGCATGTTTTTCCACATTTAGACAGCCAGATAAACTCCTACTCATCTTCATCACACACTGCTGAAGAGTCAAAATTCTCCTACAGAGACTCAATGTCTCAAAAGAAAAACAGATGCAATATTTAGGCATTGTTGTACAGTCAATAACTTTTAAATTCAGCAACTCTCAGGTCCTTTGATACTTCCACAGAGTACGTTATTCCCTTACAGTTTGAGGTTATTTTTAAATACGAAAGTAAAGTCAAAGTTAGATCACCTTCCTCACACCACTACATAAGATTTCTTCTATTCCCTCTCATCAGCAGAGCTGCTTGTCACCATTTTTGTGAGCCTCTCATAAGAGAAAGGTAACAGCAATACACATTCATATTGTCAAGCTCTCAGCTTCTCGTAAAGCTCTGCCAGTTTCCAAGGTAATAGCCTCCTTGATTATTGTTTGAGGTTTGTGTTTGCATAGAGAACAGACTTCTGGATACAATATCTACGTCTTCCTTTACCTTCACCATATGATTTTTTTTTCAGTTGCTTATAACACTGCACATGGTTTAAGTAATTGGGTCGAAGTCTGCAATCTTGTCTGGGTAATTTTTTTTTTTTATTTCAGTTAAAACAATGCATTCACTGCTGAAGCTCAGGTGCTTTTCCCATGTCAAAAATATATGTGGATACACATATGATCTGCAGCCAAGAGTTTTAATAATACAGTAGCAGTCCAATAAGACAAGCACACAGCTTTTGTCTCCATCATTTGTGCTCTTTGAATATAAAGATTCGCTAGAGATGAAATGTCAAAACTTTGATAGATGCCACTTCCACTAATCTATTTCCGCATACAGATGATCAGGAATTTCTTTATTATTGTATCTGTGAGCTGCAGTGAAGCAAACAAAAAAAAAAAAAAAAAAGCCAGAACTGAGAACTTTGGCAGTTCAACGGAACTGACTGAAGCAGCACTCACAAAAACACATCAATGCATATTTCTACTGTAGAATAAATGTGTGAGCTAAGGAGTGGCTATCTGAAAAACAGCAACAAAACATGCTCCACTCTTTACCTGCATGTCTGAAAGATCAGAGCTTGACACAAAGAGCAGGCACGGAATCCTGTAACACTAAGAATCCCCTGCCTATCATCTCTTCCCTTTTGTTATTGAAAGGAACCTCTCTTCAACAATCCTACTCATCAGACGACAAGACAATTGCACTGAAAGGTCAGTCCCAAGCCCTTCAGTTTAAACTACAGAAAACAGAGGAGTAAATTGCATCATTCAGAGTCACCAGTGTGGAGCTCCAAAAAAGACTGCATACTGGATGAGAAATGGAGTTCCCAAAGGCACCATGCCTATTTGATATGGTCCAGACACCAAAACTGGTACATTTTTACACGCCATTCCTGAAGTTACAAAGTGGTTTACACTAGAAAGCAGTTTCTCATTAAATTTCTCACTATATGGTATGTGTAAGGCTGGAGTACCAAGAAAAAACTCCTTGCTCCATTAAATAATTCTCTCAAAGAGTTCTTCTCAACACATAACAATTGTACGCTTGACAGTTCCAACAATTTCTAGAGTATTATTAATAAAGTAGCAGCACTCTGCATTCTGCATCACCATGGCTTTTCTTTGACTATTTCATCTTTCCTTAGTGGCATGCTATCTTTGCTAATACACAAGATTTATGACATTTCTGAAAAGGAATAGCTTTCCTTCCTGAAAACATGGTCTGCAGAAAGACATGCATCTTATTAAAAGAGTCATTTATCTTATCCTCATTCATTCTCTTCTTAATTCTCACTTCTTCCTTGACCAAGTAACAATTCTGTACACCCTTCTTTTCAGTATTTCAAATAACAATTCTGTTCACTCTTCTTTCCTGGTTCAGGCCAGAAACAAGTTCTCAAATTCACTCTGCTCCTGCTCTTGTTTTACTTCTTGCCCTTGTGAAAATCTGGGGATTAGTGACAAACATACCAAAACACCTACAAAAAAGTAAAAATTACTGCCAAGACAAGTTTTAGTGCACTGCAGAGTGTTATCAAAGAAAAACAGTAAATATGTTAAATGATAGGAAGTTATCTGATAGGATAGATTTTAAATGATGGGAATATTTAACAGTAAATAGTTTAAATGTTAGGCATTTCAAGTTGTATGTTAAACTGACCTATTTCTTATTTTTATATGACTGACAGAATAGCTGCGAATACGACCTGAAGTTCTATCCATTGCAATGACAAGGTTAAAAGCGCAGACAGCTGCAAAATACACACAAAGCAAATTGACAATGCATTGGAGTCACTCTTTACTTGTTCTGAAATGCTACTCAAGCAGGAATGACTGCTTTTAAGATTTACATCTACAAATATCAGTATTTGTACAAACCAAAAGAGGGAATGATTCAAGGATGGTTGCATCAGCATAATGCCATGTAAAATTATCAGTCACAACAGCTTTGAACACCTGGAACACATTAAAATTACTACTGAAGTGGTTGTCATCTTGGCATACAAAAAAAAAAAAAAACAGGAAAAAACCCTAAAAAACTAGGTTGCTTATTTCTTAACATTTTTAGATATACATTGACAAAAACCTGGTCCATTATGGAAACCAAGAGTAAAAACATTTTAATATTAAGCTTCAAAGGAGGACAATGACCCATTTAAAATAAAGAGAAGAAACAGAGTTAATGGCAAGACTCTGAAAGCCTGAGTTTCTTCTAACTATAAATTATTCCAATTCATTACTGTAATAAAAATCAACACATGGTAATCTAGTATTTTTCATTCATAAACTGCAAAATCTACAGGAAAGTTTTCCCAGCTGATAACAATAGCACTGTCTCATTAAACTAGATATGAAATTCTTTGATTTTGAGGGTATTTAATGCTATTTTAACGTTAAAAGTGCTAGTTCTTCCTTGCTGCAAGGAATAAGGTGCCACCTTGGAGCCATACACCAGGGATCACTATTAGCAAAATCACATATGCATCTTGCTGAGATGCAGGAGTTTAAACTTAAATGAAATAGAAACACATTCAAATAATCCAACCAGACAAAAAAGGAATGTAAGAAGACCTGAGGATGTATTACTGGTGGTTTATAAAGCCTTCCTGGTGATCATAGAAGGTGAAACCACACCACAGAAAAACAATAACCATTACTTCTATTAGCTGTGATTCCACTTGAAAGGCTGTGTGCAACTGTGGAAATATTCACCACCAGGCTGCAAAGAGTAGCATGAATGATAAGACTGAGAAGCTGATTTATGGGGAAAGATTAAGAGTTAAACACATGGAATTTTGCCGTCTAAGAGTGAAGAGTGAGCATGAGCATCCATGAATATTTGATAGATGGAACTTCTAAGGAAAAAGAAATCTATCTACTGTGACACACAAGAAATAGAAGCAAAATGATGAAGACCAGAAGAGAAATTTTTGAAAGAACTTCCTTATGGGGATCTTCTCTCCATGAAATAATTGTACTGTGAAATTGCTTCAGTCTATCAGAGCTCAAAGTTTCAAAAGTGGGCTGCAATGAGCATTTTCACTTTAGCAGGGATACAGACTGGCTAAGCCCCTGGATGATTCTGCTTAAGTTTGAAGGGACGAGCAACAGCTGATGGTTCAAAGGCAATTGAGCCATGACCTATTATACTGCTTTCTTACTTTTCCTTTCATATGCATCTAACTGCCCCAGTTGCTGTTCATGCCAACTCCTTTCACATGCACATACACAGCTGCTGCTTCTA
Organism: Donacobius atricapilla; assembly: GCA_013397315.1. NCBI lineage: Eukaryota > Metazoa > Chordata > Aves > Passeriformes > Mimidae > Donacobius > Donacobius atricapilla. The sequence goes on from WBMY01012419.1 coordinate 1,290,876, forward strand.
CCCTGATCTTTTAACAATGGACACAGACAATGCCACAGATGTGTGGAACAACAGCACAGGTATGTGTCCATCTGCAGAACATATCAATGCATATGTGCTAAATCACTTCATAGCAATGACAGAGGCTTGCAATGACAGGAATGAAGAAAAAAAGAAATCCACACACAATGACTGTGAGCCATAAGCACAAGGAGCAAGGAGCCCATCAACAGCAGTGCCATATTAATGCACCTTTTCTAGGCTTTTGATGCTTCCATGTGCATTTCCACATGAGCTGGATTCCAAATCTACTGCAGAAATTGCCTCACTCTTGATACTTGTATCCCTAATGATGGACATGGCTAGCAGTACTGGGTATGTTACAAGCCAAGCACAGGTAAGTAGCAGATACCACATTTGTTGTTCATAGACAGATCCTTCTAACAATGGAGCCTTTTTACCCCAATTGCAACCATAGAAACCCTCAATTCTTAGGCAAGTGTACATTGAAATCCATCTTGGTAAAAAGCAGCTCTTGAGGAAGGCACAAGTTCACTGTCAAATAAGACTATTTGTTCAGATAACATCCTGGCCTTGTCACTCCTGATACGTACAATGTCAGGGTAATGATATATAGTAAAGCTTCCAAAAACATCCTGGTTGCACAGAGACTCTTAAAAAAAATGACTTTCAATTTGTTTCCTGTATCACTCAAAGTGACTGATAATAATGAACAGAAAAATAAGGGATAACTTATAATCAATATTGAATAATGCCTACTTTTTCCAAAACAATACTCCAACTGCCTTATTAAAGGGTTAAGGCTTCTAAAATTAATTACCTAAAGTGGCCTCCTTAAAAGTTTGTCTTCTCTTATCCATGTACAAAATATTTTGGTGGGATTTTTTCCACTCACAACAAATATTACTCTAAATAGGTGGTCAGACACCTAACAAAAGTAAGCAACTTAAAAGGCAAAACAATTAGAGATATGACACTGCTGTTCAACTCAACTCTGGATGGCGACCATTTCCTCCAAAACAACTTTCTAAAGCCAATGTATGTTTAGGCATGTAGCTACCTGCATATATGCTGATACATAGATAGATATCAAATATACATATGTAGATATCCAATACAGAAGTATTGGAATACACTCACATTTCAGGTATTGAGATGTAAGCCTCTGAAATCAAGACAATTCCCTGGTGTTACAGCATTTTCTAGTTTAATCTTACCACTCCTCATGCACATATAAAGCAGATATCATGGTGTTTCCAGCTCTGTAAGCTTACAAAATAGACACCATAATCCTGTTAGGATAGAATTTTACTGTGTGATTCATGTGTATTACCACAGTATACATTTCAGTAATATGCACTAACAAGATTTATTGAATATAGGTCTTTAGAAACTAACTATAATAAAAAAATTAGAACAAAAAAATATTAAAATTTAAAAGCAAAAAAAAAAAAAAGTCATAACAATTCAAAATTTTGGCTTACAAAAGGGGAAAGAGACTTCAATCTGAAAATATGTCTATTTCAAAATTGCTAAGCCCCACAGTGACACCAGAAAGTGACTCTAAAAAAACAGGCAGAAAATACTGGAAAGCCTATTGCCTCTCACCCCTGACTGTCTAATGAGTGGCTAGCTAGGGTGGTGTACAAACTCTTAGTGAAGAAACTTGTGATGTATATTAGTTATATAAAAAACTGTATTTTCATGTATTGCAAAATAAATTTGAGACTTACAGTCACAGTAGTTCAGTGAAGTAAATAATTCAATGAACTTCAAGAAAAATGGATATGACTATGATTCAATGCCTACAGAGATACTGGACAAAACTTGTGAAAGGATAACATATTGAGTCTCTACTCTTAGTTGACAGAAGTTACAAGAACTATTAAGCCAGATGTTTTAAGTCTCAGACCCAAAACTTCTTAGGAAATCCATGTGTTTTTTCCTTATGAGCTGCATCATAAGAAGCAGGATACTAAATTAATTATTATTGGTAAAGACACTTTCCTCAAAGTCTCCCCTACTAAACAATTGTGAAGCACAGTCCATCACAAAAGGTGATTTTCTTTCTTTCCTGAGGGACAGATTATTTATTGTTGTTTCATGAAGAACACTGAAAGCCAAAACACAGACACTGTCTTTTTCCAATATTAATGTGATATTGGAGGGGGGCAAATATAGTCCTTCCATCATTTACCTTCTTCAGAAATGAAAATGGGGAGAGGAAACAGGTGTCACTGGAAGATAATTGTTTGGTTACCAATGGTTTATCATGCTTGAATTCTCCCTCAAGCAGGATTTCTTCATGCATTTTCCCTACAGGTATATAAAAATTATGATCAGGATCTCAGTACCTGATTTGCCCCAGGGACGAAAGAGACCTGCTTTGCTCTTCACTATCTTTATTTCTGCTTGGCTGAGGTTATTCATACATTGTGGCAATCTGTTCATGTAGGAGAAACAGAAGAATAGCAGAAGCAAGCATACCCTTGGGTAAATCTAATGGTTGGAGAGCAGCAGGTCAGGAGGTGTATTGAAACATAACAGACAAGCTTTATGATCTTCCTTGAATGTCAGGTATCTGAAAACTAAGCAACATTTGCATATAATTCTACATTAAGCATAAAGACTCATGCTGTTTTATAACAGCCTAAAAGCACTTTCTCTAGGTTGTGTAGGGAAACAGAGGGCTCTTCCCAGTTCTTGCCAAACAGACTCTTCTTTCCAAGGCCAAAGTTACCAATATAGGAGAGATAAGCTACTAATCAAATAATGGGTATACACAGCTTCACCATCCATGTTACAGTATTTTACATGTCACAGTCAAATGTTCAGTCAACATTTGTGTTAACAGCATCATTCAAAACCGCCTAGGGACTCACTAGTGTCACAGTGGCATCACTGAAATCATAGTCATAACAAGATTAGCATTTTTAATATCATCTAATTAACTAAGTTCTATTTTTAAAAGCACAGCTCTTCTACCCAATTTCATTGCAAGAAAGATTCTTCAGCAGAAAGGGACCTACTTGCATGAATAAGTAATGACATTGAACTGTAACAAAAGTACACTCCCCCAAGTTCTTTCACTGATGACTTCTTTTTTTGTCAATTTTTTTTTTCCAACCAGATGAGTAAATTACAGACCAGTGCCACATAATAGATTTTTTTCCCCCTCACTCACCTAAGGTCAGGAAAATACTAAGTCCAAAGTGAAGAACTAAATACATCTCCCACTGGTATTTCAGTCAAGTGCAATTCTTGTTTCCAGATCTTTGCCTAATATGTTCAACTATTTCTTTCCACAGTGATCACAACTCTCATTTCTTGTAACTGGAAGAAAACTTGAGTTTTCTCTAACAATTAACAACTGAAACTCCTTAATGTCAAGAAATTAAATGACATGTCATTTTTGCTGCAAGTCTTTGACAACAGGTCACATTATGAATTTCTGGTTTAAAGCACACAACACAACCTTTCCTGAGTAGTCACTCTGAAGAATAACAAATGTCAGCTGCTTGGTAAAGCTGATCTAAACCACAAAACCTTCACAGGGTCACCTGAAATAGGTACCACCTTCTTGGAGCACCACTACTTCTAAGAACTGCAATATAAGCATACCTCTGAATATAGGCTTAGGTCCCCTGTCTTCATACAATGATAAGGATTTTGTCACAAATTTTACATCCATTTATCTAATTTTGAACCATTACACCTTCAGGGGCAACTGCTAGTCGAAATCATCAACTCTCTGTCTGCTGGAAAAAAACAAGAAGGCGGCACAAGGTCTCTTTAGGTATTAAAAAAGATAAAAGAACCACATTTAAATGCAACAATATTTCTTCCATTTCCCACTTCCAAACTGTGATCAGTTTGGAAAGCCTGGTCTATGTAAGCATCTATGCAGACAAATACCAAAGTAATAAGACACAAGTCTGCAGCCCTCTGCTCCTTGAATTCACATGCAGGTTTAGGGCACTAGGTTACAAACTCTGTGAAAGAGATTTTCTTCACAGCTCCTGTAAAGTAGACATTGTACAGATAAGCATGCTTCAGAGAATGGCACAGAGGGTGCCTGAAGCTAGTGCCCTCATACTTGCCACTCAAGAAAAAGTGCTCTAACAGTTGCTTTTTTAATAAAATTTGTCCTTAATATAATGGTTTAAAAATTATTGAAGCTCCCTGGAGAATTTTACTGGCCAGAAATACAAGACCTCTCTGCAATGCTGTTATTCTGATACAAGATGACAGGGTAGGAGGATGTCTCTAAACTGGAGGGACATGGATTTGACAAACAGACCACTCAGTGGATTACAAATTGGATGGCTGCACAAACAGAGTTGCAGTCAATGACTCAATGTCCAAGTAGCAACCAGTGACAGGTGGTGTCCTCAGGGGTCAGTATTGAGACAGGTTAACATTGCTGTCACTGACACACACCGTGGGATTGAGCACACCCTCAGCAAGTTTGCCAACACCACTGAGCTGTGTGACGTAGCTCACACGTTGAAGGGAAGGGATGGCATCCACAGGAGCCTGGGCACCCTTAAAGGTGAAACCGTGAAGTTCCACAAGGCCAAGTACAAGCTCCTGCGTTGTGGGTGGGGCAATTCCAAGAACAAATACAGGTCGGTTGGAGAAAAGATTGAATCCTTGGGAAAAGGACTTGGGAGTATTAGATGACAAGAATCTTGACATAAAACAGCAATACATGTCTGCAGCCCAGAAAGCCAACTGTGTCTGGAGCCACATCAAAAGCAGCATGGCCAGCAGCTCAGGGGAGGTGATTGTCCCCACTCTACCCTGCTCCAGCACCTGGAGCACAGCATCCAGCTCTGGAGCCCACAAAATAAAAATGCGGACTTAAAGCAAGTCCAGAGAAAGGCCATAAAAATTATTAGAGGCCTGGAGCATCTATGAAGACAAGCTGAGAGAGCTGAGGGTGTTTGGCCAGGAGAAGCCTCCAGGGAGATAATTTAGCAGCCTTCATGTACCTAAAGTTTGCCTAAAGGAGAGCTGGAGACTTTTTACAAGGTCATGCAGTGATAACATAAGGGGAAATGGCTTCAAACTGACAAAGGGTAGGTTTAGATTAAATATTAGGAAGAAATTCTTTATTGTGAAGTTGATGAAGCACTGGAACAGCTTTCTCAGAGAAGTTGTGGAGGCCCTAACCCTGGAGGTACTAGACAGGGCTTCAAACAACCTGGTCTAATAGAAGGTGGGCCCGCCCACGGCATCCCCTAAACCAGATGGTCTTGAAGGTTCCTTCCAACCCAAACCATTCTATAATGTTTACCTAGCAAAATGCAGAGGCACAAAGGTTCTACTCCAGCAGAGTTTGAGGTTTCTATATATGTTCAATATGTTTCTATTAGAAATTAAGGTTTTGTTTAGGGTATGGCTAAAAATATGTGCAGGATCAGGTGAATACTGATCCTGCAGGTCCTTGACTATAAACCACAAACCTCCAATCAACTTCAGTGGTGTAGTGCAAAGCACACTGTTTTTAAAGATCTATTTCTCTTACAACCAAAACTAACAAGGGATAACATGCAGATCCCTGCATATTATTTAAGGGGAGACTATGTGTGATATTGTTATTTAGGTCACATCAAATCCATTTTATACATGACATTCCTATTTTTGGAGTTAAAAAAAAATCAGAAGGAACTTGTACAACATGGAAAATCTATACATGAAGTCCTTTCCTGTCCAAGTAGGTATGATCGTAATATGACGTATGTAAACCCAACTGAATATATTATACAGGCAAATAAAATGATACCAATGCAAAACACTTATTATACACTTTTTTAGAAAGACAAGGTTGCTCTGCTCCATGTTTTGTAAACTGCTTACCCTGAGAAATGTCATGATATGCCTCAAGTCTGATGCTAATTTTCAGCAAGTGTAGCCCCACAACTTAAAGCCACATTTTAAAATCCAAATACTTCCAAAGAGAAAGTACAGATTCAAGAATCAAACCCCTGCAATTCAAGTAGGAGAAAAGGGCTTAGAGTATGCTAACATTTTAATTTCAGGGACAAAAGAGATGCACTTGATAGTATGATTAACTACAAATTTTCTGACCTTATCAGAACCTCAAAACCCAATCATTCACCCAGTTACACTATGTTAGTGTTAGTCCCACGGTAACACAGATATTCTTTGTGTCAAAGTTAGGAATCTCAGAACAAGCTACATCAGCCTGTGACTTTTAAGGTTTCAAAACTCACTTGTGGAAAATTTACAAATGTTCACATGCCTGTGCATATGGAGAGTGTGTCCTTCCATAGGAGTTAATTCAAAACAAAATTTGCATTTAAACACATTTACTCATTATCAGAAGGAACTAGCAATTTAGAATTTACCAAGCCTAGACGCTTTAGACTCAATTTGACCAAGTTGAACCTCTTTTGAAGGACTTAAAAATCAACCAGAAGTGTTGCAATATTGTCCTCTGAAACCAAAACCAGGATAACTGCTATCATTATTCTCCTCTCAAAAAACAACACAACTCTGGTTCTGAGCAGGCCAGGTACCATTTTTGTGAAACTATTATGTTTGTGATTCTCAAAATGGTTTATTGACTTGACCCTGACTTCTCTTTAATTCCATTATCTGTGGAAAGATATTTTCTTATAATGAGTAAATTGAGTTTTTGAATAAGGAAGACTAGTGAAGACAAAAGGGGGGAAGTCATATGGAGCTATGGGAGTAATTGAAGGGTCTCTCTGTAGAGGCAGGTTTTTCCCCTGAAATACTACTTGCTGAATATACTACCTTCTGTGCTGATAAAAATGAACAAAGCTCCTCTGCACAGTGTTATAATACTGCAACTCCTGTAAGTAGCTGAGCAGCTGCTACCCTCATTAAATTAAAGACAGTAGCAAAATGCAATCTATCTTAATTTGTACAGTGATGAGCTATGAATAGATTACTAATTGACCTAGTATTTACTGATTTTATATTTCTCCTGTGATTCTTCATTTCTTCCACAATCTTGTGACAGAGAGGAAGCACAGGAAACTGCCACCCTAAAATATGGTGCCACCTAGAATATAAATTTGGGCTGGTTTATTTTATATGCTATAGAAAGCACTCACATGAAGGAGGAGAAACATCTTCACTGATTTCATGACAATACTACATTTATAACTCAAAAGTGCAAGTTCCTTTTGACTGCAGCCACCTGTATTATGCCTCATGCATGAACAGAGATATTTTTTTTTGGTATTGAACATTACAAATTAGCCTAACTTAACACAAACAAGTGACCAATTCAGATATTTAACACAATGAAACTATGAGCATTTTGCCTTTAAATAAGGTGAAAAAATAGCTGTGAAAAATGCAATTGGCATGTAAACAGGTGTTCCTACATAAGATGCATATTCTTCCAAAGATATAGCAGATATTATTCAGAACATATTCCAGGTTATATGTGTCGTCTTAAGCCAATTCCTATCAGTTTCATTTACATAGGGATTTTATCACCATGATGCCTGCCTCAAAAAAATGGTCACTATGTACATCATGTATTTATCAACCAGCAGAAGAAAAGGAAAAAAAAAGGGGAAAGAAATAGTGCCCCTTTAGCAGTGTTTGTAACAATAAACTTCCATCCATGTGCAACATGAAAATGGTAGAGTCACTGGAATTCAAAGAGCACTCAACTGTTCAAAGTCCTCATGTGAAACTTACATCAATGTCATAAACCCTTTGCCACACTGACTTGCAGCCATCTCCAAGGAATACAATGACAATCACACTGAGCACATCTATGCACAGAAGAGATAATGGGAGAGGGATGAATGCTTTTTCCTTTAGAAGTAGGAAAAAAGTCTTCAGGTTTAAGAGGCACAGGTGCACCAGATCAAATATTAATTGAATTTAGGTACTTTGGTCTTTTCAAGGGCCTACACATAGAAATGCTTTCAACTGTGGTGCTCAATTTTTAAGCATCTTGAAACTACAATAAATTACATGAGCCCCAAGGGGGTTTTCTGTTTGTCCCTTAATAATGCAGGTGGCAATTACAAATATATAGAGAGGATTAGCAAATCTCCTCACACAGATCAGATCTTTGAAAAAGCAAAATAGGTGCCTTTACCCTAAACCCACTTGGGAGTGCAAATCACACATCTTGCTTTCACATTGCTAAAAAAAGTGGCCTCCCCCATTTCAAATTCACAATCTTTAATTGTGAATAAGGCTTTGAAACAGTTCAAACAAAAAAATCCATTTAACTCTCTTTATTTGCAGTAGAGCTGGCAGGTGGTCTAGCTACTCAACTGCTACACAAGTACAGCTTAGGGGATCCTTCTTATCCATCAATTGCTACAAAATGCAAAACTCTTCAGTTGAAGCTGTTCCAGTTTAAAAGGAAATTATAGCTTCGACAAGACAAAACCTAGAAATAAATACCCCAGACGTACTGATAAGGGCACCAAGTTGGATTCCAGTTACTGCTTCAGTGCCTGCTTGTGTTTCACTAACAAGGATCTGTATAGCCCTCCATCCACAGACAGTAACAGACATCCAGCCTATGCACAACAAATTACACTATTTGGGGAGGAGGAGCTTCAAAGTGAAAAAATACCCCAAAGCACCCCAAATCAGAATCCATCTGTGTCTTCACAATTAGGAACCTTCACTGACAAAGGGAATGAGATCCTGTCCTCCCATATTCCAGAAAGTAGTCTAACCAGCGCTTGCCAGGCATCTTCACAGAGAGAAGCATGGGTTGTGAACCACAGCAAAAGCTCCCTGCAACAATCTGGAGCTAGGCAGCCCTACACAGTAAGCATAAGTTAATCCTATTCATTACCAAGGACAGAATGACTGCTAGTCATTTAGTCAGAATTTTGTAGACCAGGACCTCATACCTGTAAGCAGAACCCTCCCCACACATTTTACAGGATACCTGTGTGTCCAGTTTGGGATAGTGAATTCCAGAGGGAGGCAAGAAGTTTTAAATTATGTTACTAAAACTTTATAATGATAAAGGTTGTGCCAGTTCACTCTTTTCATAAAGTTGAATGAAGCTTTTTTTTCAGTATTTTAGAAATGCCCAAATATTACCAAGTAGCCAAGACCGAGCCTCATGATGTTCTTTTCCTCAAAGGACTCAATAAAAGCAGAAACAATACCACTTTCTTTATAATAATCAAATGTCTGAAGTTTAGAATGCATGTCCTACAGTACCTATGACAAGTGAAGTTATGCATTTATTGAAAAAAAAGCAGCATTTGATAGAAATGGCAATGTTGAATGAGGTCAGTATGAATGTGCCTGTAAATAAGTTCTATCACCCAAGAATCACAAATAAGGTGCATCTTACCATCTTCAAATGAGGAAAATCTGGTTTTAAACTAACCATCATGATACAAGAAAATACATGACTTCATCTGAAATCAGATAAAACCAGAATTTTTCTAGTCAAGTCATTGCATCAATTCTGTAAAGCATCAAGAGCTTTTCTCTCACTGTGAACAAGCTATTGTTTTGACAACCTTTGTAGACATGCTGAGAAGATTTTAAATAGCAAGGACATTTTAATTGTGGATGACATGAATCAACTGTGTGAAATAACAGCTGCATCTTCAGATGACAAAAAAAAGCGTGATCTGGATGCAAACGAGGGTAAAACAGTCTTTTATTGTACATTTACCATTTTTTTCTGTAAGTTTTACTTCGGGAAATTTTACAGAAAGTTTTACCAAAAGAAAATAAGATGCTAGGGACAAAGCTATTTTATGTGCATCTAGAATCTATGTTAACCTGTTTCAAAGATTGTCTAAGAAAGTGAGTTGTTCTCTGTTCACTAAAGCACACTGCTTCCCTGAAGTTGGAGATAAGAGAGCTCAGTAAAATTACTCTGATTTCATAAGTCTAAAAACTGAGCCTTCTCATTTTGTGTTTTATAATTGCAAGAAAAACATTGGAGTACAAACAACTATGAAACTCAGTCTTTGCAGCTTAGGCATATTTTAATTATTATTGTAGGATTATTACTTGTGTCTTATAAAAAAGCTCTCAAACACAGGAGGAGGCCTCAAGAATTTAGACAGAAATTGAACTACAAAGCATACCTTGAACACAAAGACTGACACTCAGCCTCTGGCATGCTGCCATCAACGGTAATTACTGCTTGGTACTTCAGATACCAAAACAAATGCAAAACAAAGAGGCAATATATGCACTCCAACTAATATTTGGTGCTGTATATATACACTGTTGTTCTAGCCAATGCAGACACTCTTCTCTCCTAGGCAGAGAAGTGACATAAGGCCACCATCTCCCATCTTTAACATGTTACTGAGACACAGGAAAGGATTACAAGATCTTTAAAAGTTAGTGTACTACAGTGCAATTGATTTATAAAACAGTGAGAGCATTTTAAACCTGAAAACTCATCACTTTCAGTTCAGTCTAGGCTGGGATCTGACCATGATTAAACCAACAATTGTCTGGTGAATGAAAGCAATATAAACCAGTTCAAACGTATGAAAAGAAATGTTACTCAAAGCTGTTTTAAATTTAAACTACCAGATAAAGTTTATATAAGCTTAAAAGAAAATTCCAAGACTTGACCAGGATAGAAGTGTTTTTAGGTGACTTTTCCTAAGCCAAGACACTGCTACAATGTCAGCCCATAAGGTAGACAAATGCAACATAGATAAATGGCAAAATAGGTCAATGGCATATTTTTGAGGAGAAAAGTATAGACTATCTCCAGAACGAAAGGAGAAGAATTTGCAAAATCAGTTATAAACAATAATTCTATTAAGATGATGGAATTTATCCTCTTTTCTTTTGGAAATTTTCAAAATACTCCCATGCATCACTCAAATATCAAAGTGTTTCATATAGTACTGGATTCTCCACATAGCAACAGCCATTAAGTAAGCCAGCATTTTAACAATTTTGTTTATTAAACCACTACTGCCAGTTTTGCAGGAGCCTGTAAAACCAAGATTACACCTGAACAGAAAAATCCATTGACAATCAGGCAAAGGAAACCTTCTCTACGGAAAGCAAGATTAACACGGCTAATAACATATATAGGATCATAGTTGGCTCATCTTCTAGGGACATTGAAAAATAGAGAAATAAAATAAGCAACTGACAAGGCAATAGCAGAAAATCACTTTCTGTACTGTTGTGAAGGTCTTGTTTAAAATGTTCAAAATACAATCAGCTTCTAAATTAATTCAGCCTGGCACAAGTGATCCATAATCCATTTATGAGTAATTCTCAAACTGAGAAAAATATACTATTCCCACAATCTGTATGCACACTATTCAGCAAACAACAATCTTCCAAAGCTATCAAATCAAATTTGCAAAGCAGCTTCTTCCAATGGCAACCGATTTTTTTACTTGATAGTTAGTTTCCGGTGCAAATCTCAGCACCCTTTTCCTGCTATGCACTTATATGGAAAATACAGATAGGCAAGGGACTTGAATTTACACTTTCTACAATTTCTTCTCATGGGATGAAATGCTGTGGATACAAATTACAGGAAGAAAATTACTAGATTAGACCTCAGATCTCTGAATATTTAGCACCATAACATTCTCTGCCTTGAAACTATTATTTGCAGTTTGGGGAAAGAAGCTTCTGCCTTAGACTGTAAGAAAATTCCCCTAAGGAAGGGCAATTGTGTCTAAAAACTGCTTCCACCAAGGCTAGTCCTATCAGCTCCTTAAAGCAGGGGTGAAAATCCTATTAGTTGGTTTATGCATTTCAGAACTTCAAAAGGTATCCTTTGAAGCTGAAAAAAAAAATCTGAAGTGACCGGTTATGCAAAAAATCTTTTAAAATGACAAGTTATTTTGCAATACTGCATACTTCCAGATATTCTGTAAATAGGGAAATTATCAAAGATGCACAGGGATCTGAAAAACATGCCAGTGAAGTTAAGGGTTTTCCCACTTCTGCTTCAATACAATAGCTTTTGCTAAGTAAGCAGGAGCATTCAGCTGGACAGCTTCCCTCTGTCCTATCCAGCACTTCACACTAGTCTTTCAGGTTTTAAAATTTCTTGTCAAGCCCCCCTCAACTTTAATACTCCATGGATTTCAAGAGCTTTCTGCTAGTTTCTGCAAGATTCACTTAATTTTCAGTCCTAGAATGATAAAGTATTCTCACTGCTCCTTCAAGAGACAAAGAAGAATTAGGAGAGCTGGTCAGGCTTTCAGTTTGTCTCAGCGATATTCAGACATATCCATAAATTTCACGGTGAAGCATGCTGAAATATTATGTAACCAAGTCTCTCCCTTTACCTATTACGAACAAACAAACCCAAAATATATCAAAATCTGCAACCATTTAATACTAAATGAAATAAACAGCCACCAAAACAAGAAGGGAGATTTGGAGGGGTGGAGTGGGGGACCAAAACAAAGACTTCATTTGACACAATACCAAGAGATTAGGACAAAAATTATGTTTCAAGTAGGTAATTCACAAAACTTTTTGAAAGCTCCAGCAACACCCAAATAAGTGTGAAGGCAGGGTATAGGAGTGTATTGGTTTGGCATGAACGGCAAAAAACCAATCGGTGATCTGCTTTGGAACTGACAGCCAAGTTGGCCAATCAGGTAAAAAGTGTACACCCCTGGGACACACAGCTTAAATACAGGAATCTTGGGAAATCTCGCCCTCTCTTCCAACAGACCCACCATGAGGTAACAGGGAAGCAGCGGGGCCGGCTCGGGCCCGGCTCAGGCCCCACCAGCCCCAGGTCAGGCTGGGGCGGCCATGCCAAGGCTGACCCTGCGGGAACCGAGCAGAACTGGGTCCCTGAGCCCGGCAGATGCCACAGAGAGGGGGAAGCGAGGCGTGGGCCTTGCCCCCTGGGCTCCATACCCCCATGCGGGCGGCTGTCTGCACCGCAGCGGTGGCTGGGGGGGGAGAGCGAGAGCCGGCATCGCAAACACCACCAAGAGGCTGAAGGAGATGGCCCCGGCCCCCCCAGCCCCCCNGTGAAAGGCTACATTCGGGAAGCTCACAAATGCAAGTGTCAGGCGGGCTGCGTTTGTCAGAGGTGGAAGCCACAAACAGACTGTGTCTCTTGTGGAAAGTTATCAGAAGAATCAGGAGGGACTTGTCTCTCTCAAAAGACTGAATGAAAGACTATTTTATTAAGTGCTACTGACTTAAGAGATCTGATGTTCTGTCTCTTTACATTGTTTCGTAGAAAAGTAGATTGTTGCTAAGGAGGAGGGGGGGTGTCTTTAAAAAGGTTTCATGGTTGGTTTTTTGTTTGTTTGCCCTTTAGTGTATGTTAATAAATCTGTTTCTATTTTTAAGTTGAGCCTGTTTTGCCTTTCTTCTAATCCTATACCATAGTAAAAAAGATAGATATCCACACTACGTTTCACAAAACAAATTCGGCGAATGTGAAACCACTACATTTTTGGTGTTTCCGCCCGGTTACGAACTTTAACCCATTACAAGGAGGTATTATCATAAACAGATCAATGTGGTAACATTTATATTTTGAAGCTGTTGTTAATTTTCATTTTGAGTGAGAAAAATATTGGAAAGCATTTGACAATGAAACTCATTTAATAAACAAATACAATAGTATCTCACACATTACACTTCTCTCACCTCCAGCACTCACTTTTTTTTCCACCCACTGTTGGCCACAATCCAGATGTCTAAATGGAAATGTTTACAGTTCCTCACCTAAAACTCTCACTCTCTCCACTCCTACAAGCTCACAGTCTGGTATATGCAGTATTCATCATCCCCCCCTCCATCCCCCAAAAAAGTAAAGCTCAGCTACCACTCTTTTTCAAGAGTGTTTCACCACCTTTAGATGCTGCAGTGCCAGGACACTCATGTCACAGAAGTCATTACTGCCAAGCAGACAAACAGCTGGGGACGGCCATTCCATAGCCTCACTCAAAGTGTGTAAAACACACCACAGCCCTGGAAGGCTCGGGAGTTGCAACGCTGTCCATCAACATAACAGAGATTAAAAATCTTGATATTTTACCAAGCCTGGCAAGTCTAAGGTCCAACAGCAGATATCCAGCACAGCACCTTAACAGTCTTCCAGAAACAGATAGGCAGGAATCAGACAGGTGCTTCCTTCTTGGAATCATTGGGAGTTTGCAGCATGAAGTAGAGAAAACTTCAAAGCTCCTTCAGTCTGGCAAGTTTAGTTTTCTAGTGACTTGAAAAATAATGATAAATCCCTGAGACCTATGGATGATCCACTATACCGTGGAACATGATAGATGTCAAGAACACGTGAGCAAATCCCAAGAACACTCAGGAAGGTGATTAGTTTTCTAAATAATACTTATATATATGTGTATCATCCTTAGCTCTCTTTCTGTGGTAGGTGTTGTCAGAGCAGAGCTGGTATCTGTTGAAGTTAGCATGCTTGTCTTGTGCTTAACACAAGTCCAGTTTTCTAAAATATTACTGCAAGTTTCAGCTTGGAGTACCTGCATGGGAAATGTCTGGCTTTCCTAAAAAGCAAAAGTACATTCATTTAGATCCTAACTCCAGCTACTTCAGGGAAACACAGAACATGCATCAATCTTTTCAAACAGCTACTTGTCTCACCTATGTGATAATCACTCCCAAGAACTCCTGCACACTACAGAAACAAAGAATTTCCCTAAATTCAGATGAAAAATTGGAATTTTTATTCACAATTCATAGAATCCCAAGGACACTCACAAAGAGAGATCATCATTCATAGGCAATACTGCCCTACAAGACCTATCTGTAAGCACTGGCAATAGAATGTTCCTCTGTCCTTCTCCCCAGTTCTATGTTAAAGGCATGGCATTAGCCAGAATTTCTCTAAAAACATGGCCTGGTTATATAAACAGTTACTTCAATGCCTCAGTGAAATTAAGGAATATCAGACATATTCTATGATGAAGATTAACTGCTTTATTATGTCGTCTATTGAATTTGCCTTATAAATGTTCTTGTTTTCTACATTTAATTCCATCATTCCACAGTTCATCTTACTTGAACCAATTTCTGCCTCAGTTTTAGTAATTAATTGGACTAATTTATATAACTTAATCGCTGAGAAGTTAACTTTTGCAGTTTAATTGCTGACAGTTTTAGAAAAAACACTTTCTAAATCCATTTTAAAAACAGTGATTTACAGCATTAATGCAATAAAAACAAAAGACAAAACAAAAGCAACTAAGAGCTAAGAGCTTTTGGTGAATGATAAAAAAACCATTGAAACGCTGTTCATAGTCTATATGATACAGTCAATTTTATCATTCTTTCTGTGAATGCAATTGCTTTTGCTGAATGTGCTGACAGAGAGATACAAGTCCACAGATTGTTGGTGCTTGCAGAACTGTTTATCATTTTTAAATTTAGTGGTGTATGAAAAAACACAGAAAACAAGTGTGACTTACAAACTGAGATCATAAAAATTAACTTGGCTAAGGCTGTCTCTGAGGATTTTGAATCATGGCCCAGATAAGCCACAAGGAAAAGGGATGAGGAACTTGTCTGGGACACAAACACGGAAGTACAAAATATGATAAATGATAGCACAATCAAGACTCACCTAATACAGGAATAAAGCTATTTTACAAAGTGAAAGTGAGGAGTTCAACATCACAAGAAACTGGATGTACTCCTTAAAAACAATATAAAATTATCTCTCCTAGAAATTTCATAATTTGATGATTAATTAATATAACCTTATTCAATCATAATCTGTCATCTTTAAAGGAGAGTTTTCTGAGATCACCTGTAGAACTCATGATTCTGCTTTTATCTGTCTTGTTTTTCCAACAGATAATACATCATTCTGATTGTCCTATGAAAGTTACATTATGCATTACAGCATTAGGAATAGCATCAGCAAAACACTTTGCCACTGCCTAAGGAAGAGTTTATTTTAAAAAAATAAAACCAAGAAAATCCATGACATTTTGCACAAAGCCTCATATAGACAATAAAATATACCCTGCTTACAACCTAACTATCTTGGTTAAGAATCTCCTCTGAAAAGAGAGGAGAAATTTCGTTTGCTTTAACTGAGAAGCTGTTCCATGTAATATGAAAGAAGTTGACACAAAAGGAACCAAAATGAGACAATTTCAAGGAATCAGTGACAGAGCTATAGGTACAAGAGGAAAGCATGACTGAGAAACAAGGGTCTGAGGAATAAAGATGAAAAAGAAGAAAAAAATTATATGATGGCCAAAGATCTCACAGCTCTTCAGCATTCAGGCAGATATGAATATACTTCATGAGGAAGGATCACCTTGACCACCTGCATGGAAAGAAGCCCAAGAATCTGTGTAGCAATGCTTATTTTTCACTCTTAGAATTGCAGGGCTCAGCATTTGTTTGAATAATGATTACAGAGTAGAAAAAGATGCCATAATTAAAACAGACTTTACTTCAACCTGAATTAACAATTGAGCATTATCAGAACAAGAGTGCATTTAGAAATTTCATTGGGAAAGGGCAACCACATGTAGAAATTGTCAAGAAGAGAAACTCTGGTTTTAAGCATGTTCTGAGAATATTCTCATTTGAGAGAGATAAAAAGGAGAAAAGGAAGAAAAAAAAGAGCAAGATAATCTGAGGAAAAAATACCCCTGGAGTACCCCATAAATAAATGGCACTCACCCTCTTAGTTCTCCCCATTCCTGCCTAGTCAGGGTTTTATCTTTCTTCAAAGACACTGAAGAACATTCAACCTTTTCTAGAGATTTGCTTCTTGTCAAAATTACAGAGACTCTTTACATTAAAGGGCAGACTGCAGTTTCTGGAGCTTCCGATCTATCTAAGGTTTGAATCTCAAAGGCATTGGCCAACAAGGGAAGCATGATATTCCAAACACAGTAACACAGTTTGTCAAAACAAACATACTAGAAATAGGGAAAAGCCACCAGGGAAGTTAGGCAGGTGATGGAGTTGGTCCATTTAATAAGTCTCTACAAGTAAGAAATATGCTTTTTCAACAAGTTTTCCAAAATTTTTAAAGCATCCTAGTTACATGCAACAATTATGAAGTATATCAAGCTAAATCTGCATATTATGGAACACATAACACAGGAGAAAATTTTTATTCTTCAAAGGCAAAGGCTACATCAGGCAATTTCCCCAGATTTCCTGTCTATTCAGAGTGACAGAAGCACCTTCAGGCTGTTTTAGGAATTCTGTATCATCTCTGGAGCCATGTAATGAC
The DNA here is from genome assembly GCA_013397315.1 of Donacobius atricapilla. Taxonomy (NCBI): domain Eukaryota; kingdom Metazoa; phylum Chordata; class Aves; order Passeriformes; family Mimidae; genus Donacobius; species Donacobius atricapilla. The sequence continues at coordinate 1,308,088 of WBMY01012419.1, forward strand.
TGAAGGCAGATAAGTACTGTAAGACTGATTGATATGAGGGTCATGCTTATCCACTCCTGCTCTGATAAAACATATAGACATCTGTTCTCAGAAGCAATAATTTTCTTTTTACTACAGATTTGATTTGAACATGAAGAAACATAGCCCTTAAGAACAAAACCTAATTGAACAGAAGCATAATTCTATTGCAACTGCTGAATATAAAATCTGGCTTGCAGTAGGATACAGAGGATTAGTCTGAACTAGGTTTTATGTTTATAAAAGCAAGGCCCAGAAATTAATATTTAATAGCTTAAAAAAGCCCAACTTACTCTCATGACAAAAGGCCAAATTTTAATCAAGAATTAACAAAAAAAAGTCTCATCAGTTTGAAGACAACTCGATATAAAACCAGCAAATTCTTTCATGTTGAATAGACAAATTTCAAAATACAGAAAGAAACAACACATCTCTAGTACCAGTTCTCACCACACCTGAGAAGTATATTTTCCCCAGGCAATGACAAGAATTAAGCAACAATTTCACTTTTCCCTTATCTCATTTCGCCTTTAGGATCATTCCTTTTTCCATGCCACACCAGATGCACATGTGACCTTGCTAGGAACAGAGGAACGTGCAAGGCCAGGAGAGAAAAACACTTTTGCCTCCACTAAATGAAAATGGATAACAAAGGTTGAGCCCCAGGAATAACATATGTCACAAATAATAGTGAGTACCCGCTTCCTGGGAGATTTACACAATAGAGTTCACACATCAGCAACTGTTTGCCTATAATATAAATTCAAATTGAAAAGATGGAGGTATTATGGAACAGCATTTATCTCAAGATTGTCAGGAGAAGTAATTTCATTTCTTATGATTCATTTCATTTATAGGTTAGTGTATTAACTAGATACATTATTGATCCTTACTCCATCCAATTTCAGCTTCTATTGCACGGGCAAAATGATCCAAAAAATATCAATCCTCCTTTGTTATGGTGGTTTTGGTTGGTTTTTGTTTTTTGGCTTGTTGGTTTGGTTTTGTTGGTGGTGGGTTTTTTTTAGCAGAGGAATGTCTGATGAATGTTCAAGGCAAACATCTCACTGCATCAGACATCTTGTCAAAGGAACACATTCTGGAACAAGCAACTGCTTTTGAGGAATATGTTGGTGTGAAAGTCAGCTTTTCGATAGTTTTTCTTAGAATATCTAGAAAACTGTTTTTCTAGATCCTGTGCTGTTCCCTTTGCTAGATAGGATAAAAAGGCAGTGATGAAGCGATGATGACAGTCTTTGTACACTCAAAAGAACCCAAGAAAAAAGAATAAAAAAGGTTGTCAGTCAGAGTAAGGCTGCTATATGTCTGGGTGCCACCACTCTTCAAGCAGAGAGGGCTGCTTCAAACATATACAAGCCACAGCTGTCACTCTGCAGAACCGCACATCTTCCACTCTAAGATAGTATCATTTGACAGCTGCTACAAATATTATGAATATCTTGGATGTCCTGTTATTTTCATCTGACAGTCTCTGAAGCATAAGGAGCTAGCTATATTAAAAAAAAAAAAAAAAGTACGTGTGTGTGTGTACTGACATGAACAGCAGAAAGCACATCAGGACATCCTTCTAACACCAAGATAGTCAGCAAGCACACTAGGATGTGGTTTAATTTTATTTGGATAGGCAGCAGGATTTGTAACTGCTCGAGAATCAATCTTCACTCTGAAGTAACCCCTCTCCCATTCTAGGAATGCATCGAGTTTTTAAACCCTGGAAAATGATACCCTGAACGTGTTTTACTATACAGTTGCCTTAGAGTGGGAGAGGAGCAAACAGCAACATTCTACTTCTTTTGCAGCTGCTCTCATTAGCTCCAGCAAGATCAGGGTCCCACTGAAAAAGGCTCAACATAAAGAATAGAAATGTTACTTTCCCAAGAGCTTACAGTAAAGACAGAGAGAAGTCAGGAAATCACCCACGTAATCTGCAAGCCAAAGAACAGTTAACTTCCCATCTCTTCCACTAATTGTGTCCAGAACCAACACATTCCTAGCAGTTTTAGCTTCGCACAGGAAAACCAGATACTTCTGATCTCTGCAGTACTCGTGTCAGTGGAAGTTCACACCTTAGAATCAAAGTGTTCTATACCGCTGAGATCCTCCTGGTCTCAGTGGCTGTTGCACCCCAGCGATGGCTGCACACAGGGTGTTCTGCAAAGGTGCTGCCAAAGTCAGCATTTTTCCTGGGGAAGCAGCCCTCTGCGGAAACAATTTGCTTCTATAGTTTAAAATGGCTGATCTCACACTTCTCCATTTTCCAGTCTTATGCGATTTTCTCATGGGCAGCCATTCCAACTCGTCACGTTAAAATTCCCACCTTCACCTCGTGAGGCTATTTTGACAGCGCCACTCGGCAGTTCTGTCGTCCCCAGCCCCCGAGAAGCACTACCGAAATGTAACCCACCCGCTGCACCGCGGTAGCCGAGCCGCTCGGGCGGGGCCTCTCAGCCACCGCCGCNGAGAGCGGCCTGGGCTCGGCTCGGCTCGCCCTCCTCTCGCGGGACACCATCGCCTCAAACACGGCGCTCACACCGTCAAGCGAACAAATGTGCCGTGTCCCAGCCTACAGCGCGGCGTGTTGGAGAGTTACGCTTCCTTAAAACAGTTGCAAAAGCGGCAACTCAGTTAAATTTTTGTGTTCGCCGTCTCAATCCTTTGCCCTCCCCTGGGAAGAAATACCCTGAAGTCCTCAGGGGAGAAGAGAACCGCAAAGTAACAATATTTACCTAATCTCCCTGTTCTTCTTAAATCAAATTGCTTTAGGCTTTTTTGTTCTGCTTGTTGTTTGGGCTTTTTAACACGTAAGTGGACATAGTGCATAGCTAGTTTAGAAAGAGGTAGGACAGTTTCAGATGACAGGAGACATTAACAACCATATGTAGGCCTTACCGATGCTTCATGAATTATGCAAGACTTGCACCAAATCATTATTGTTTTAAGTGTGCATGCAATAAAGACAGCGAAGATCGAACTTCTTACACAGTAGTAAAACAAAGCACTCGACTTGTGGTTGCTAAGGAATATAAACAGTGATGCAGAGAACTGCCAAATGAATCCAGCTGGGATAAGCATCCAACCAATTTTACACCTTTTTATTTTTTTTAATTTGTTTCAATAGGATGACACCAAAATTGGCTAAGAGACCAGACAAAGCCCACAGAAAAATCAATGGAAAACAGAAAACTTCCTCTTGACTTCTCTGGGCTTTGGTCTGTGTCACAAACTGCAACAGTGACAGCCAGGAAATGAAAACCAGAATTACACAAAAAGAAGTTCAAATTCAATCAGTCTTTCACAGCCAGAACCCCACAGAAATTCAATATCTCTCCACTTGCTATTTCACATTTATAAGCCATCCTTTTTTTTTTTTTGTCTGTACATCACATAATCAGAAAGCAATCACCTAAATTCTTCAGATCATTAAAGCTATTAATAAAATTTCATTTTCAGTGTAAGAGCATTCACACACCAACCAAGCAACCAATCCTTCCTGACTGCATCCCAAACTTGACAGGAACTCCATTTCTATTTCAATCCATTCCATCTATTTATGAAGCCTTTCAGCAGATCCAAATACTGCATAAAGTCACTCAAAAAGGGGGAAGAAGAAAAAGATAACTTGTTAAGGCACCTCATTTTTTTGTAGAGACATTTTGCTCTCATACCTCAGCTTTGCCTTCAGGAAGTTCTGGAAAGTCCCAATTAAAACATGCTTTGATCATTGGGCACCATAAAGCCTGGTGATTTCCTGAACTAAAGTCTAAAAATGCTTCAATGCTCATGCCATCCAGTATTTTTACTCTCCTGCCTCCAAGTTAACTACAAAGACCAAACACTGCAAAGCACAATTGATTTTGCATGTTCTTGCACTGGGTTGTTTTTTTTTTTTTTCCAGAGTACTTTGCACCTAGACCCCTTTCTGGCATTTTGCACTCGGGAGCAAGGGCTGTGGCAACCCCAGAGTGATGTCCAAAGCCGTGACTAAAAAACAACGCTGTCTCTGCACCTTTCTAAGCAGCAGCTGCTACAACACCAGTTACACGTGTTGCACAAGCAACAGCAAGTGACACCCAGCAAGGAAGGACACATCACACCATCATCCTGCTTTTCCTTCCACAGATCCTACTCATCTGTGGGGGGGG
>WBMY01012419.1:1312319-1359695 GCA_013397315.1 Donacobius atricapilla
GATGTCAAACTTCGCTTCCTTTTATGAGCAAAACCTTTAGTGGAACCATCATAAAGTTGATTCAAGTGTGACCACTACCATTACAAGAGAAGTGATTCTGTCCCGCTACTCCACTCTTAGGAGACCTCTCATCCAGAAGACGCCCAGCACAGTAAAGATATTGACCTGCTGGAGCAAGTGCAGAGGAGGCCCGTGAAGGCTGGGAGCACCTCTTCTAGGAAAACAGTCTGAATAAATTGGGGTTGTTCACCTGAAGACTCCAGGGAAACCTTAGAGGACATTCCACTACCCAAAGGGGGCTCCAAGAGTGCTGGAGAGGGACTTTTTACAAGTGCCAAGTGGGAATGGCTTCAAATTGAGAAAGAGTAGGTTTAGATTGGACAACAGGGAGAAATCCTTAACCGTTAGGGTGATGAGGAACTGCCACAGGTTTGCAAGGGAACTTGTGGATGCCCCATCCCTGGAAGCGTTCAATGCCGAGCTCCAAGGACCTCTGAGCAACGTGGTCTAGGGGAAGGTGTCCCTGCCCGTGGCAGGGGGCTTGGAACTAGATCATCTTGGAGGTCCCTGCAAAGCCAACCTAATTCTTTGATTCTCCTCCGTTTTCCTCCACCGCCAGTCCCAGCTTCTCCCTGGCCTCACCCGGGACTGCCCAGCCCCCGGCGGTGCTCCCTGCCCGGCTGCCGCCGCCTCCCCCCGCACTATCGGGCTCCAGCCCTCGCTTCGGCGGTCCCGCACAGACGGCACCGGTGAGGAAGCCGCTCGTTTTGGGGCTGTCGCACGAAGCCGTAGAGGGTCGCTTTCGGGCCCGCGCCGCCGCTGGCTGCCCGCAGCGCGCAGGCGGCAGCACCGGCCAAGGGCCCCNGGCGGCGAAGCGGCGCTCAGCTCTCGCTTAAAACACAGCCCCAGCCCGCCCTCGTGTACGGGCGGCGCCGCCCCTGTGCCGGGCTGCAGGGGCAGCCAAGTTAGGGCCGGTATTTTTAGAAAGCACGAGATGTTTTTTTTAAAGCGGCCTGGCTCGGTAGCTTGTTTCTAGGAGCTGCCGGCACATGCGTGCTGCTGTGGTTGTTCTTTGCCCTTCCGTTTCATTTCTGCGCTTTCTTTCCCTTCGAAGGAGATGCCTTCTTGTGGCCTTTCCAGGCCCGCTGACTTCCTGCCGGACTGTAGCTCACTATCCGCTGAAGCTCTATAGGCACCAGGGAAAAGGGAGGAAAATACTCATCAGATACATTTGAGAGATGTTCTTAATTATCCTTTCAAAAAGGAGGGGGAAAAAAAAAAACCTCTAAATTGACAAGCGTTGTGACTTACAATGATGGCTTGCAATCCTAAAAGCACTTCAAATGCAGTGCTTAATACAGCTAAATAAAGCTGGATACTCATTAAATAAAAAAGAGCTGATGGTTGTTTAAGATCCATCATATCTTTAGATTTGTAATTTGCCTTTAAAACTCCAGAGCTGACAGTAAAGGAAAGGGGCTTTTTCCTGCTCACTGGCATACCACAAATTACCCAGATCAAAAGCATTACTTGTGCAAGATGCACATACTAAAAGCACACTGCAGTTCTTACTCCCTTTTCTAGCTTCATGTCCAACTAATTACTCTTTCTCCATAGATATGAATTACTCTAGGTTCATCACCACTGTGAGTGCAGCAAGAAAAGCATCTCCAATAAGACTGCTGAGTGAGTACATGTCCCTTCTTCCCAGTTTCTCTGAAAGTTCTGGTTCTGTTCCCTCTTCCCAGTTTCTCCATGTTCTGGTATGCACTGGGGTACCATGGCTTAGGACTTGAAAAGGATTGAAAGAAAACTGTGCTGTGAACTGACAAAGCAAGACCAGATAACTTGACTTTTGTCAAGTGGAGGTGCCAAGCAGGTATAAAGCAAAATAAAGTGAACAGCCTTGAACCATTTCAGAAACCCAGACAGACAGGCAAATTAGTATTATCACTTTAACAAGAGTCTGAAAAGTCTCTGCTACTGTCTCTGAACCCTGGCTTTAGGCACAGCTTGCAACTGAGTTTATGCTGTGTATCCAGGAGCAAGCAACTGCTAATGACTTGAAATTCTGTCCCAGCGTGTTTCTTTCCACCTCATTTTCCTGCATCCTGCTCATGTCCATAAATGCCTCAGCACCCCTGCTACCTCAGTTTACTGTGCTTTCCTTTTCCACATTAATTTGTCTTTAGGCTACCACATTACATTGTCATCCATGTGACAGATGGAAGAGCTTAACTGCCTGCTTGTTTACTCAGTTGAAACCCATGGAGACCTGACAGAACCCAAGCATGAGACATACATCACTAGTTAAGCTTCAGGGGTCAATTTCCCCTCTTGGTAAGGGGCTGGCATTTGCTGTTCTGCTTAACATGCCTCATACAGGTACAGCTAAATCAAGTAATTCACTCTAGGCAGAGTGATACATTAATATGCGTCATAACAAAGGTATTAAGTAGCACAGTTCCTGTAGAAAGACATACTGGGCCTGCAGTTTTGATGACAAAGTAAGTCTCTCTTTGCCGGTCCAAAAGTCACAGGCAAAACACAAACTGGTGAAATAACTGATAAGAATTAACTCCCCATGTTCAAGTCTGCTAATAAGTACTGGAAAATAAACTCGATAATAGGCCACTTTTAAGCCAGATCTGGTGTCATCCATCCTTTCATATCTGATGTAAAACTGTCGAGCCAGCATCAATGCCATCTTATGAGTTCTTAGATTTAATGCAATCAAATGTCCTTGCTGGATTAAGCTCCGGTCTGCACTGCAGAGATTGGATCTGAATGATTGTGAAACTGACTTCAAAGCAGAAATTAAGATTTTCGTCATAGCAAATTATTTGCACAGTGCCTCTGCCACTAAAACTGGCCTGCCAGAAACATTTCCATTACCTTATAGAAAAGTTATAATCATCTGTCAGCATAGCTGCCAGATCAGCTGAAGTGATACTGAATGAAAAACAGAACAAAAAGCAAAGCCATTCATTTGAAGTCAGTCTAAACAGAAGATCATTAAGATCTTAAAGTCTTGAAGCTCAAAAGACACCACTCATGAAAGTTTTTATAATAGTAGAACTGTCCAGATTGTTTCAAATTAAATTACAAATAGCTTTTTTAACTTAAAATTACTTTTTGTTTTAGTCTGTCCCTACAGTATCTCCCTCCCTGGACCCCCTAAACACCTATTTAATCCAAGCAGAAAGGTGAGTTTAAGAAGAGTTATCCTTTTGAATTCATGATAGTTAAATAAGTAAATTGAAAAACAGAACAAGTTCTCTGGGCCATTACTAAAGATATGATCACCATTGTAACAATCAAATTGTAACCAGGATGTTTTCCTTTTACTCCAGCTGAATTGATGCAGAAGTCTCCTCCATCTCTCATCTCTCTGGCTGGAGGGGCACCAAATCCTAATCTTTTTCCCTTTAAGAGGGCAACTGTTGACATTGGACATGGAGCTCCCATTGAGATTGGGGAAGATCTGATGAAGCGAGCTCTCCAGTACTCAGCCTCAGCAGGGTATCTGTCATAGCTGCTTACACTTCAAGATACCAGAAGCTAAGGACCATATCCTTTATTATTGCATTAAGTCACCTGTGTTTTTAAAATCTGTTTATAAAGCCCTCTTTTCAAAAAATAGGTTCTACCAAAAACCCATGGGGTTTTTTTCAATTTGCCTCCCTATTTACATTTGAGTTCAAGTCAAAAATTTTGCAATGAGTTATGTAAAAAGAAAAAAATATCACTTAAAACCCTGATCTTAGTAGTTCTCTGGCCAGAGCATCTCCTAGCTGTTAAGTTTGAGAATCCAGACTCCCAAATCAGATATTATTTAAAAGATACTGTGTTACAACACATAGTTTTCTATGTTTTCGAGTATTTCTTCTCATTTGGCACCATATACTGAAGTCAGTATGTAAAACTTGTCGTAGTTGAGTGGATGTATTTATAGAATTGTCATTTTTGGTACAAAAATTGCATATCATTACATTACTTATGTGGTCATGTAAACTCTTCAGCAGACAGCACTGAGTCAGGTGAGAACAGGTTTGCAAAAATACTTGGGTACCTAAAGAGACACAGGGGGCATCAATTAAGACTTTTCTTAAGACTTAAATGAACCCAGCCATTTGCAAACATCCTACAAGACCTTAAGACATTTTTTGGAAAATGTGTTTTAGAAATTCTTGTAATCTGCAGCAGGTTACAAGCAGCATTAACAACTTACTCACACTGCCACATTCGAGTACAGAATGATCATTTCTAAGAGCGGGTAGCATTCAGTCTCCACCCTGTTTCATCCTTGGCAAATAACTTCTGCCCAGATTTCACTATGAAAATTTGGTGTATGAACCACAGATGCCTGTCTCATTTTCTTAATTTGATAAAGCAGTCATAACAATTGCATTTAAGTGTATCTGTGTGACAGTTGAAATCAAACTCAGGACTGCACACTTGATTTGGCAGGGATTTAGAGGAACAGGAGAGCCTTGGCCTATATAAGGTCTTAGATATGCCTTCTTATTCATGTTTCAGGATTCCAGAGCTGTTGTCCTGGCTAAAAGATTTCCAGCAGAATTTACATGATCCCCCCACAGCCAAGTACAGTCCTGAGCAAGGACAGATGGAACTGTGTGTCACAACTGGCAGCCAGGAAGGCTTGTGTAAAGTAAGACCAAAAGATTCATATGTTAGAAGCATTTCATTCAGAGAGATGTTTATTCTTCCATCAGTTCAGCTATATTCACCATTAAGTACTCTCTCTAACTATATGCAGGGTACAGTTTCATGTACTCTTCCTCCATAGATATGAATTACTCTAGGTAAGATAAGGGAAATGAAATAAAAATGGAGTGACATTCTAGACTGTCAGGACTGCATGAAAGCTCAGGTAACCAAAGAGCCTGTATAGAAAAAATGCTATAAGGTAACATTTCACGTTACTCAAGTAGTGCAATAAGACATGTATAGATGCTTTACCATAACTCTATTCTAAATATGTTGCTTCTTTTTTTTTACTTCCTGATTTTTTGGGGGTTTTTACTTCCTCAAATAATTACCCTTTCCAGTCCATTTTCACTGCTGTTTAATTCATTTTTTTCTATAACTTATACAGTAGAAAGGGTGCTTCAGAGCACTGTCTTTCCATGTCAAGCTGGTAACCCTATCTTAATTGGATTCTAAAGCAGATTTTTCATCCATTCTTGCCTTTCTTACAGACAGGATAATTATATGGTTAGGGAATTACTAGTATCTAATCAAGATTTCTAATCCCACTAAGAAGTCAAAAGTATGAAGCACATGTGCAAAACCTGAACAATCTTTAAAACAGAATCTTTTCTTTTGCAGGTGTTTGAAATGCTCATTAATCCTGGAGACAACATCCTTTTGGATGCACCCACATATGCTGGGACACTAGCAGCTGTAAGTATTCCTTAGCTACAAAACATTGGGAATGTTACAGTAGAACTAAACAGCAGTTTAGTGCCTGATCCGCACTCTTATAAACATTGTCTGTATTTGCCATAAAAACATATCTAAGACTCAAGATTTTAATGTCCAACAAGTTCATAAATACTAACTCATAGAAGGTTTTCTACTAAAAGTTCTTTGAAAGCTATTTGAAGTTCCTCTTCCAAACAGTAGTTCATTCAAGGGCTAAGATCGCATATAGGGCTGGAAAGAAAGCCATCAGGATCTAGTTTGGTTGAATTAAATTTATAACAAGTGGGTGTGTTACCATGTCAGCATGTTTACCTGGAGTATTTCATGATCAGAGAATATGATAGCTATAAAGAGTATAATATTGGAATAGGCCTGAAACACCCATATATGAGTATGAAAATATGAATTAGTGACAACTATACAAAAGCAGCAAAGTTCACTTCTGAAAAGTAGTTTAATCAGTATAAAATTAAATGTCAACTCAAAATGCATAAGAACGGCATGACGGGTTAGAATAGATACACCACAAATTCAGTTGTCCCTCCTTGCATCAAAATAAATTGTTATTGCTTGCTGTCCTAAATTTGAATATATAGTCTAATCAGCTGTACTTTTCTAGGAATTTATTTTGACAATACAGCAGCTTGCAGTTTTACTTTAAAATGCAGAACACTACATGGTACAAATTGAAATTCCACAGACGAGACACAGCAAGCTTTTTCATTGGTATTTTACCTATATTTTTTTCATACTGCTGTCAACATGTCACTGCAGTAGCATCATTTCATTCTCCTTTGTATTGCTGAATATATCTATTGAAAACAGATTCTTTGCCCTTTGTCAGTGATGAGCAGCTTAAAGCTCTGACATTTCCACCAAAGTAGAGTGTAAATTGTCAGTAGGAAACAAAGGTGCTGTGACCTTAACTGTCGGTGGTGAAAGCATGAGAAGTCCTGAGAGAACAGTTCAGATTTACAAACTCCCTTTCTGCTGGAAAAAACAAATCTGATTTCCTAGAGAAGAGCAGCACTTGAACATAGGAGTTACCCATTTCTTCTGAGTCGGCTTAATAGGACAAATAAAGAGTAATGTGGTAGGTTTGACAAGCATTACAGCAAATTCCGGCAAACTTTTATTTTACTCATGGAACTTGAGAGAGCTATAAAATCAAACAGAAAGACTTTGTATTGATGAAATTTACAGTGCCAATGACAAAAAGGAAAGCCTTTTAATTACACAATTATAACAGTTTTGTTCCTTCTATCAACAGCTGAGACCCTTGGGTTGTAATATAATTAATATTCCTAGTGACCAACATGGCATTATTCCAAAAGCTTTAAAAGAAATTCTGTCTGCTTGGAGCCCAGAGGATGTAAAAAATTGTAGCAATCACCCTCCTAAATTCCTGTACACTATTCCAAATGGCTGCAACCCAACTGGCAACTCGCTGACCACAGAGCGCAAAAAGGAGATTTACCAGGTATGGACCTGTGGTCTTGTGAACCTTGTAGGTAGAAATAGATAAATATCAGTCTTGTTTCAGTTGAATGTATCCCATGTGTGGTATTTGGGCCCATTATTGGTCCAGTAGACATTCCTCCTAGTAGTTGTTTCTAGCAGAATCTCTTTCACAACAGCTCTTTGGAGGTACACTATGCCTTAGGTAACCTGTTTTTCAATGGTAGCCCATTGGCAGCTGGTACCTTTGCCATGGGCTTCTAACTGGACTTACTGCACATTGCCTGCACAGTTTGAATGGCGCATGGAACACAGCTTCAGTAGCCTACAATGGTCTGTGTACCACAGGTACCATGATTACTCTTATAATTTTTTCATATCTAAATTGGGCACTTGAAGGCTTCTCATCATGGGGGTTTCTATATAATGAAAGATGAATCAATAGAATCATAATATGATGCTGGTAAAAAAAAAAAAACAACACTGAATTTGCCATGTCTTTAACTTTTATTCCTTTTGTTACTTTTCATTTATTTAGCTTGCAAGAAAATATGATTTTCTCATAATAGAAGATGATCCTTATTACTTTCTTCAATTTGAAAAGGTAATTTGTCTTTCATAATCCTTAGTAACACCTTTTTTTTCTGGAGAGAAGCTAAGGTTTCAGGAAAGAACTAAGGTTTGAGCCCTGGACCTTCCTGCATGCCTCTTCTTCATGTCCTACCAAGGCAGTTGTAGACCTCACAGTCCATGCTCCTTTCAGTCATTTTTTCCCCTTTGTGGTATTTTATATCCTGTTAATTAGTGGTTCAAATTTCTCAAGCCTCATACAGGATAGAATTTTTCAGTAATCAGAAAATGACAAAGACTTTGCAGAGCAAAGCAAGTATGTCACTGAAGCAGCACTTGAAATTTGCAGCCTCTTAATGTTCCTTTCTCCCTGTCTCTTCTTTCATTCAGCATCACCTATACCCCATTTCTATCCCTTTGTCTCTTGGAGAATCTGGAAGTTCTCCCAGGTACCACAGATAGTGGTACTTTATAGCAGCTTCCATTTTTCATGTAAACTTTCCACAAATTTCATACTTGACTCTACAGTTACTCAGTGTTTAAAGTACCTAACTTCAGAAATCGAAACAGGTCTTACAAAGCAGTAAAACATAGGTGGAAGATAAAAGAGAACATTTTCTCTTTTGAAATACATTTTTATGGAAGGAGGCAATAAAACGGCTTCACTTATTCATTGAATAGTATTATGAAGCTTTGTAAGATAATGTAGGGGAGAAGGTGTAAAAACAGAATTCTTGAGAAGGAAAAAGTATGCTGGACTCGGATCTTCACAATTTGGTCATATCTTCTGATTTAATTTTTAATATAGCAAAGCAAAATGCCACAAGGCTCCATTTTAGAAATTGCAGTACCTCTTTACTCCACCAGAAATCTTGCCAGAAAAATCATTATTTCTCTCTCCTTCTTATGACACCATACCGACACTTAAACTGGACACTTGTATGCTGAACAGTGGGCTAAGCAATCATCAAAAAATAACAAAGCTAGTTTCTTGAAGATGTTAACAGAATATTGTAATCACATCTCAGAAAGCTAGGCTAAATAATCACTTGTCAGCAAGCTACTGCCATGTTTTCCTTGGAATACACATCTGAGAAATTGTGTCTTCACAGTAAAGAAAATAATTCCATTTTAATCCTTACTAGCACCTTGAATTTTATTTTTTATTTTTTATTTCAAGCCATGGGCTCCAACTTTCCTCTCAATGGATGTGGATGGCCGAGTTATCAGGACCGACTCTTTCTCTAAAATTCTCTCATCTGGGTAAGGCCAGCTGCAGACCACTTAGCATTGTCTATTCAGCTAAGACAGAAGGCTTCATATGAAGTGGTGAGACATGCCATAGTGTTTTCTCATTTAATAACTATCCACTTCTGGAACAAACTTCTGAGTCAACAGGTTTTTGCAGTCTACTAATTTTTCATGACATCTCTTGGCAGTCATTTTACTCCAGGTTCTGTTTCTCTTCTGATGCAGATAGTTAAGCCTCTCCCCTCAGGCACCCCATTCTTGCATGCACTGTTTAGGCAGAAAGACAGATGCTGGACTCCAGCTCTGTTCCTAGAGCTCTTAGGAGCTTTTCTTTCTTCTTTTTTTCATTTCCCTTTTTATCTATCTCTTACTATTCCTGCAAGCTCCCTGAACTTGTAATACAGAAAAGAAACAATCATTCTTCACGAACTGTTCACAGGGTTGTACTGATATCTGGCCTTCCAGTTCTTTCAGGTTGTTTCCACCTGCCAGGAAAAAGCTTTTTGGCTGTTTTCCATTTCACACAAGTCAATGTATTTGATTTTTAGCTTGCTTTTGTCTGTTAACCTAATAGTTATACAAAATTAACGTGAATTCTGCATTGGCAGCTGGTGTATTATAACCCATCCTAGAGAAAGTGAGGAGACTACATAATGCTAAGCGTGAGTGCATTTTCAGAAGTGACACCACAAAATGGCATGACGTGGTATTATCTTTTCCAAAGACACATGAGTTTACTGGTTCTATTTTTCCTCAAATGAAAACTTCAGCCAATCTCTAAAGATGGGTAATAAGAATTGAAGCAAAAGTAACCATCTAGTTTATCAATCTAAATTCCATTCCTTCTTCAGTACTGAAAGGGAGTGGAAGAGTAAAGCCATTTGCCACTTTCTGTTTGTCATAAAGCCTTCATGACCTTCCATTATGGGAAAACCTATCTTTCCTTCCCTTTGATTCATGTAATCTTTATGGTTGCAGAGGACAGCTTCCGAACAGAGATTTTGACCTGAAGCCTCCTAACTGAGAAGCTACTATAAGCATTAAAACCTCTCAAATGTTTTTATTTCACAACTTTGATACTCAGCTTCTAATTTGTATAACCTGATGGCAGTATGAAGATACAGATAGATTTGGTTGCATAAGAGATCCTTACACTAAAATGAAATGGCTGCACGTTTTCCCACATATAACTCAGACAAAGTATTAGCACATTGCATTTCTGTAGTAACTTTTTGTTTGGTTGGTTTTCAGTTTAAGAATAGGTTTTCTGACGGGTCCCAAGCCTCTCATCGACAGAGTTGTTCTACACATTCAGGTGTCAACAATGCACACCAGCACTTTCACACAGGCAAGTACCAAGCCACCAAATGAATTGTATTTTAAGACAACACATCCCAAGTTATAAGAAATCACAAGCAAACAGCTTTGTACTTTCACAGTTGCGCTGTAATTTTGCAGTTTTGTTTATGCACATTCATTAAGAGACCACCATAGAACTCAGAACCAGAGCTAGAGCGTTGTCTCAGTGAAGGGATAGCACAGCTGACATCCCTTAACCCTCAGATTTCAAGAATCGAGATTTGAAATTCTTTATCTCTTCCTGGTAGGTTCATTTGAAAAACCTCAATGTAAAGCACAACATGGAAGAAACCCTCATTTATTATTTTTTTATTCTACTTTTCAATTAAAACAATCCTAGCAGCCCACAAAGACATGTCAAAGCAAGCTGACAACTACATCCCCTTTATGGTTAGTAATAAGGAAAGGAGACACTGAACACAGCTAAATGCAGCTTCCAGCTCCATTAGCTCATCACAGAAGCACTATTGAGGCAGAGAGGCCAATGTGGACAGGAAGGCAAAGTATTACACATTGCCTTCCTCTTTCTCCCCAGTTATCATATTTAGCTCTTCATCCATTTTCCCCTTCCCCCAGCCCAGCTTCCAAATACTGCCATGATCCTTGGAGACACCACTAACATGGATTGTATAAAGGGCTCCAAGAGACACCTCATGCAATTTCATGTCCGGGGAATGTTGAATAATGCATCTGGCTATGGATCTTTTGATGATTCTGGAACAGTCCTGTTTAAAACATGGTATTGATGATGTGTTTTATTTCTTTAGATTATGGTATCGCAGCTGCTTCAACAATGGGGACAAAAGGGTTTCTTGGAGCATATAGACAGGTAGGGTTATGTCATATGATGAATTCCATCATCTATCATTCTGCCAGTTGTTACCTACATCGAACATTCTTTGCAGTAAACAAGTCAGAGGACGTGTGCACCAGTATTAGGCCAAGTAGGTAAGGCAGGTCACCAAGACTGCCGAGTTCGCACAAGGGCCCGAGGAGACACAGTGTGAAGTTGCAGACAGGCAGGTCAGGGCATGTCACCTACCACTCCAGGCAGACAACCCACCAGTCCACTGGCACAGATATCATGCAGCTCCCACCTGAAGGGAACTTGAAAGGATTCTGGAAGCTTCAGCCAGTGAATGAAGTTTTGATCCCTATAAAGTGTTAGGGTCTATAGCAAAAGCTGAGATCTCTGAGCACAGAATCCATTGAGAAAAAGTCAGCATAGCCTTTATAAAGAGAGTTCTTGCCTCACTAAGCTAGCAGGAATTCACACTCTTGCCATCCTTGATCTCCTCATTGTGGATACTGATAACAGTGAGGTTCATCTACACACACTGAACATTGCCTCTCCCTCTTAGAGAGGGAGCACTGGGCTACCATCTAACTCACACAAGATTTCCTGCATAGTGACTGACACACATTTAGCTTTCATTTATTATGCAGGAGGAGTGTAGTTTCTCTTGATCATTATGCTCTACTTGGATATTGTTAGAGCTCCCAGTTGCTCACTTCAGTAGGAATATGTTACACTCCACAAAGACCTATAACAGCACCATGAGCAAAACATGCAAAAAGTTCTTATATCTCCCTGTAACAGCCACTTGTGTCCCCTTGGTGTTCATACTGTAAGCAGAAATATTAAAAAAAAAACCAAACAAACCAGACACACCAGCCTTAGCATTGCTTTGTTTTAAGATTTAGGATCACAAAGAACACAGAGAAACTAGGACCATACTTCAGTCCAACTTTCAGTAGTTCCCAAAAAATAAATCCCAAATGCATCTCTTCACTTACCTCTTTCTTATCAATCCAAAGACAGCCTTGCTCAAGCCCAAAGGCCATTCTTCCACTTAAAGTAATGAAAATCAGGCTGTAGTGGGGAGGCTGCAATGCTTTATAACCTTACTGATGAGGCCCCACAGCTGACTGCAATTGCTCCCAGCTGAGTTCGTTTGTACAAGGGTGAGGTGTTAGATCAGGCTTTGGAGTAGAAGATTGTCCGATTTTTGGAGCAGTTACATTTTTGGGGAAGTTTCATCCTGCTAATTTTTATGATTTCAACATGTAATTAAAATGGTAACAGGTAAAAACTTTGTAAGAATTTGCAATTTTGGTAAAAACTGCACAAAGGAGATTCACTCTTTCATATAGAATGTAGCAAATAGATATAGCCCAGCCCCATAACTGTTTAAGTCTCTGGAGGTATTGATGTTTGTGTATGAGATGTAATAAAATACATCCAGAAATCAAAGCTATTGGTTCAGAGAGTATTTTTTAAAATATAAATGTAAAATTATGTAAATTATGCAAATTACTAAGGATGTTTTCTCAAGACATGGGAACACATTTGCATTTGAATTATGAACTCAGTATCAGGCATTTCTCTTGTGTCTTCCATTGCACAGCTGTGTCATTTTATGTCAACAAAAGGCACTGCACATGGTCCATGGTGAAACCTGGGTTAGGGTAATTTTTCTCAGTAAGAGATTAAATTATTTGAAAGTTTTACTTAAAATATGAAGGAGATAGGTTCAAAAGTTTAGAAAAGGAGAAGCTGTCAAATAGTTGTGAAAGATTTATCATATGATTTGCTTTTTTCCTTTTCAAATGTCATTTCCATGTGTACCTGTTACACAAATTTAACCCAAATGCACAAATATTAAGTCTGTGCTTTTGCATGTGTTTAGGTCCCTAATTTTCTTCAGTGTGTGTGCTTTGTGTGGTAAATACTGTTAAAAGGACACTTGTATCTAGTGCTATAATAGACAGAATGGATGTAATATATAAAAGGTTTCCATGATAGGTGTAAAGCTGAAGAAGCAGCCACACAGGGACTTCCTCTGTCTGGTTGATCAGTACTTTGTTGGAGATGCAGTGAAGCAGTAAAGACTTCTTTGATACATATACAAAGTTTCATACACACAGTATACTGTCTTGTGCCCACCTAGGATAAGCTTATATTTCTACTAAATGTGCACTTGAGTTGTTCAAGTAGAAAAGCTTTGTTTCTGCCTTCAGAAACAAATAGACTCTGAAATGATACAAGTTCATGACTTTCAATTGATTATTTGATTTCAGAGTGGTGGACTTCTACAGGATCCAGCGGGATGCAATGCTCACTGCTGCTGACAAGTGGTTAAAAGGTCAGAGTGCAACACAGATAATCACTTAAATTTTATTGCTAGCTATTTATCATCTTTGCGCTCAAGAAAAATCACTTAAGGTCATCTCTTGACTGAATTGACAGATAAGCACTGTAAGCAAATCAATTATATTAAATATTAAGCTTAGGACAAATTCTTTATTGCTGCATTTTTATGCTTTCTGGTAGGACAGGGAGATAGATGGTGATAAAAAAAGGCTCACCACATTACTATTTAAAGCAATTTTACAAAGAGCATGTATTTCAGTTCATTATGTTCTCATACTTTTGATGTTTAAAATCTGTCTTTAAACACATCTCTGAAATAGTGACATTAATTTAAAAGAAGATACAAAAAATCACTATAGCAATAGTGATAATAATGTTTGTATCAGCAAATGCAAAACATCACTGAATCTATGATGTATGCATTAACAGTAGGGCATAAGTTTCTTCCTTGATTCCATTTTCTCTCTCTTCAGGCTTGGCAGAATGGTACCCTCCTGCTGCTGGCATGTTCTTATGGATCAAAATTAAGGGTATTTCTGATACACAGCGGCTGATAATGGAAAAGGCTTTGAAGAATGAAGTACGACATGGTTTAATGACTTATGATCTTAAAATTAAAAAAGGGAGGGATAAAATATCAGTATCTATCCATATGTGCACACATAGAAAAGCGGGGGAACTTGCTGTGCATCATCAATAAGTCTGCAAGTCAGGAACTGTGGCATAGTTATTGTTTAAAAAAATATTTTCATGACTTTATTCAGATGTTGATATTTTATCAGTTTGCTTAAATTGAAACCGATATAACATATGATACATATGACATTGTATATGGCATATATATAAAATATATATATTACATATAACTGTATGTATAATGGCTGTTGACCAAATTCTTTTAATGAGAGAAATTAAGTTTGTCTTTATTTCTCCAATTTGTAAGACCCAGCACTGTGTACTGAGTAAGCTACACCCCAGGTGCTTCTAAGCATTGTGATGATGTAAATGAGAACTGGTAACCACAACCTAAGACCCTTTGGTTTTATTATGAAAACTCTGGTTACAGGTTACATTTTTTTTGTCTCCTCATTTTGAAAAAAAGAATATATTACACCATGGTCTGATACAAGTGTGTAAGCATTGAGCTTCCTCAAATTTAATTTAACATAGTGTTTTAAAAATGTAGAAGTGATAAGAACTACGTGGTTAATCAATTTTTTTGTAGGTATTACTGGTTCCTGGAGGAGCATTCAATATTGATAGTTCAGAGCCTAGTTCTTATGTCAGAGCCTCCTTCTCTCTGCCTTCTCCTGCCCAGATGGATCTGGTGAGATTTTCTTTTTTTTTTACATTCTTATCAAGACAGTTTCTCACACAGTAATGCTTCTTTGTTTTTACATCCTTCTCCTTTTTTTTTTTTGAATGTTAGAGGTTTTAGTCTGTAGGTGATTAAGCAGTACTTCTGCAGCAGCATTAGCTGTTCCTTAATTAAGCATTCATCCAAATGACCTGCAAGGTACCAAATTTTTAGGACCACTTAGGATTTTTCTGTGTATCTCATACATACAGTGTCTCACACTTAAACCTTCCAGACATTATTTATAAATGCTTTAGTGAAGCCAGAGCAAGTAGTAAGACCTGCTATTTGCTTAAACATTAGTAGGTGTCATGTATCTTTCAGACTTTGCATTCTCAAGATTCTGAGATTGAATTACCTGTGTTGTTTTGTGTGTGTGTTGGCAATTCTTTGTAAGAAA
Organism: Donacobius atricapilla; assembly: GCA_013397315.1. NCBI lineage: Eukaryota > Metazoa > Chordata > Aves > Passeriformes > Mimidae > Donacobius > Donacobius atricapilla. The sequence continues at coordinate 1,327,317 of WBMY01012419.1, forward strand.
GAATATTGTTTTTCTTTGGTACAATTTACATACATGCTTTATTTTATTACTAAAAAAATCTTATTAATTTTATTACTAATACTTAATACTTAATACTTAATTACTAATCTAATTTATTTTATTACTTAAAAAAACTAATCTTTTTATGTGTTTTAGGAGCATTTTTGATGTTATTGGGCTCTATCTACAAAATCAGTGGGAGAAAAGATAAGAAACGTTTATTTGTGCAAATTTAATACTGATTTGATTGGGGTGCTTGAAACAGTTCAGTATTGGTAGTTGTACTTTCATGCAGTTGTGAAGATTTGTAATAGATAAGTGCTTCTATTGCCTTTTTAGTTTTTCCAGATTTCTTCTATTTTTTCCTTTTTCTTTGGTAATTTATAACTATACTATTGACAGTCAAGCTGTATTTTTGTATGCTTCCCCACTCAACTGTTCTTCCTTATTTTCACTTTTGGAATCTCCAGACTGTAATATTAAGTTAAAAGAGATACTCTTTCAGGGATCACTAGTTTGTTAGAAGTTACATCTGAACTCCAAATAACCTTTGAACATCAATATACACATTTTTCTGTTTCAATCTCTGCCTTTTATTTTCTATCAGAGAACTGGAAGTTTTGTGCAGTAAAAGCCCATACATGATTTTATAAAAGGAAAAGAGAGACTATCAGCAGAACTTTGCATTATAAAATATTTATTCTATATGGTTAGGGCAGTTTTAGTAGCTTTATAGGTTTGATGTGTTCCCTATTCATGTAATGCTGAAAGATAAATGTGAACCATATTTGTCATTGCAGGCCTTCAAGAGACTGGCTGACCTTATAAAAGAATCTTTGTGAAAAAGCTAAATAGATTTCTTGCAGTAATAAAAATCATCTCCAGGAAACATTTATTTACATTTGGATTTCATCAGAACACTTTATAAGCAAGCACAATACAGTAGATGTTTCCTTAGATCTTTTCAGCTAAAAAAAAAAAGAAAATGAAAGCGAAAAACAATTTGCCTAAATTTTTTTGACAGGACATTGCGTTACTAAATTTATCCAATTCAGAAATATTTAAAATACTAAAAACTAAAATGTTCTATTTCCTGTAAAATCCATGGTTTTGTTAGATTTGAATTGATTTTTGTTCTGACTTTTGTTTTCCATTTGAGTTGGGAAACAGAAATAATTTTCTTAGAAAGTTGCACTTTAGGTAGTCTTAGCCACTATTACTTCTCACTATTAATCTCAACTGATGCATTCCTCCAAAATCTCATGCTGGAATTGTGTCATGTGTCACTTCCATTCTTGTCCTGCTGTATGGCATCTGGTTTTAATGATTTGAAGATCAGTATTTCATTTTACTGAAGTTTTGTCAGATAAAGCTGATCTAACTATGTTAAAAAAAATTGAAACCGATCCAGCAAAATGAGGCTATGATTACCAATAAACTGAGGTCCCTTGCAATTTACTAGGGCATTGCAGCTCATTCTCTAATTTGTAAAAGGTATTCTGATTGCTGGTTTTTATTTCAGTCTGTGAATAATTACTCTGTACCTGTGTTAGAAAATCTCTGGTTTGCCTAGACATGCGGATGTGCTAAAGGAACTGTTCTTGGTTATTCAATCAGACGTGAATTTGAATGAAGAGTGTAAGTAACTGAACAGGGCACATGGTGGAATGGGCACTACCCTGACACTGCCAGACACAAACAAAATGAAAAAATAAAGAAACTTTTCAGTCTCTTATCCCTTGGTTATTGTCATTCCAAACATTTGATACCCAGCAACAGGTACAAAACCTTCAGAAAGTTTCAGCTGAACTGATTCTCCAAGGCTTCCCATTTGGATTAGTGACTTCAGTTTTATTTACTGTTTGGATGAAAGCACTGTGGTTTTCCACCAATATCAGATGGCTGTTTCTTTATGTGCATCTGTTCTGAACTTCAAATTAAAACATTGTTCAAGGATCTAGTTAGCCATTCAGCAGCCCAGGCAACCCAAGCAAATAAGGGCCAGGCACAACCTTGCTTCATTGATAGTTTCACAACAGGCATGATTTTAATACTTACAATAACTTTCATTCCCTCTTTCCCCCCTAGTTATAAATAGCATGTGTCACAACAAACTAGCACAGATATATGCCTTTCTCAGCATCCCTTCCCACTGGCAGGATCATTCCAGTGCCTCCAGCCCAGCATCACTTTTCATGTCTGTCTCAAGCCTTTTAATTTAGTCACACATCCGTGCCATCTTGAGCAGCACATCTAAGATCAAGCCTTTGCTCAACTCCCAGATCACTGCAGCTTTTAGGTAAATCCAATTTTTAGCCTGCAGTGCCAAATCTGCTCTCAGGGTGCCAACATTGTCTTTGAAGACATTTGTCCCATTTTGCACGGTTTGATGGTGCTAATGGGGGATCCAAACTAGCAGCACCTCTTGTGCAGTGCTGCTCAACAGGAAGTATTCACATCTCAACTCACTTTCATAAGCATATGTAGAAATTATGATAACTCTGATGCTGCTATCATGCAATTTTTTATCTTGGGGATCAATTGCAAAATTATTTTATACAACAAATTGATGTGTCTGTTTAATTAAACTGATATTTTTATAGAGGAATAAATGTAAATATCATTTAAGACTGATTTGAGTTCTCAGGTAAATGCTATTGGCAGTATCAAAAATTTTTGTCATATTGTCACTCATCTAAACCTGAATTAGATAAACATAATCAAAATAACATTATTAAGTAAGCCTTCAATTGGTGATGTGTTGAATAAAACGCCTTAATTTTCAGAGATCTAAATGTTAATTTGGTTGAATGTAAGCAAAATGCAATTTGCGCCACATTACCTGGTTTTGCTATCAGCTAATATAATTGAGAGAGGGTTGGGGTTTTTTCCCCAATGGTGGTGAAGCATCTATAATTAAATTAATATCCTGAAGAATGCATATTGAACAATGGCAGTGAAATCCGATATGCACATGCTGTTTTCTTGAACCTCTTAATGCACATTTTCTTGTCTCCTGGGAGAGAGCTTTCACCGTTATTAAATGTTCATGGAGGAAGCCACTCCAGACAAAAGGAAAAGGGTAGGCAACATGTTCATATAGAAAGAAATGACGCGGCAAATGAAAGTTTTGGGTTGCCCTTTTAATTTCAGCCATCGACGAACAAATAACTTCTCTCATTCATAGCTGGGTGGAAGCCATCTGATGCAAATGACACAATCTGCCACAGGGGAGAAGAGGACACAGAGGAAGGGCAGGGCTCGGTGAGGTGGGCGCAGCCCCCAGCACTGCCCTGCTGGGGGCACTTGAGGAGGAGGCTGCTGCAGTGCTGAGAGCAGCCTGGGTCCTACTTCTGAGTGAGCATTTAGCTGCCCATTCTCTTGTACCTACACTCTGCTCCCACTGCATTCTCCTGCTTTTGGCAGATGAAAACCACCTTGACATTCTGTGTAAACTCTGGACACTTAAAAATTCTATTTGCATTTTAAAAAATCTACTTGTATTTCAGTTCTACTTGTATTTTACAATCTTGTGACCTACAGATCTGCAGTTCTTTCTGTCCTGCCTTTGCAATCTGGACTGTGATCCACTGAGGCAAGTATGTGAAAGAACTCTATTGAGCTGTGCTTTGTATGTCCTAATCCGTTTTCTTCATTCTTTAATAACAGGTTTTGAGCAGCTCACTCTAGACAGTCTTATGTGGGAAATAGAACAGTGGCAGTGTTTGAACTGTAATCACTCTGAATAAAAATGCAAAGAAACATGCATTTTCATTCTTCTAATACTGTTCCCAGGAATACCATGCTGTACCTCACTTTTCTCCTAATGATTATGGGAACTATTGTGCAACCCTCCAAAGCACAGAAGTCACAAGGGGAGAAGAATAAGGGTCTTGCTGATTCTTTTCTAAAATTAATATCCCAGAAACATGTTAACAAATCTGGCTACAGCTAGAAGATTCCCTATAGCTGTACAGAATGTGGTGAATACTTTCAGAATTATAGTTTCTTTTTATTTTCAAATTATAATGTATCAGATCTAGATTGACATAACAAGTGGATATGCTGTGATGTGGTCTGGAAAAAATTAACATGAAAGTATTTCTGTTCCTTGATGTACACTATGACCTTTTTCTACATTTAGCTAATAATGAACTTAAGATACCTTCTTGCAGTTTCGCCCAATAAATCAAGCATTAACAGAGGTAAATAAAGTTCTTCTGACAATGTCAAATTATTTTATTGTCTTATATGGAATGTATAATTTAATAGTCTCTGATTATCCACCTTTCCACAAAAACTACTAATAAAGCAGATGGATGGAAAGACTGCTTCAGTTTTCTTGGTGGATTAGATGAAATCTTTTTTTAACACAGTTCCAAGAACTTGGAAGATGTTACTTAATAAGTAATAAGTTAGTTTCTGCATCTGTGAGGAAGACTGGCAAGAGTTACTGTCTTAGTACAAGCCTAGCCAGATAAATCGCAACCATTTTAGGCAACCCATTAACATGAAAGCAGACAGCTAAAATTTTTTTAGTAATGCCTAAGAAAGAAGATACTTTATCACAAACCAAACTAATAGAGAACAGCCTTGATTTTTACAGATACTGTATTAACCCACACTTTTGCATCTCTGTTTTATTTTTTTGGATTTCTTTGTTCCGTTCTTTTTATCCACAGGGGCCCCAGGTGACATAATTTTTCAGTAATTAAAGCCAATTATTCTCTTACAATTGCCACCATATCATTTTTTATCCTTTACAGATATGCTATTACCTTATTCTTTGCATTTGTTGTAGGTCACATGATACATATTCCCATGAATAACTAATCTCTGGCTGGTGGCGAGTCTGATCCAAACACTTTTTCATTTAAAGCAGCCAGCATTGCTTTAGGAGACCAGCTCTAACTTTAGGGAGATGTAGCTCAGAAGGGTAACTATCTGGAATATAATATTGCCTCTATCTTCAAGTAACAGCAGTTATGCCAAATTAATAAATATGTTATTTCTTTCTGCCTCCTAATTGGCATAATGTTTCCCATTTGTATCTTTTTTTTTTTTAATTTAGCTATTCTTGCTTATTACCCTAGCAAGTCTGTGATAATCCATAGATGTTAGATTAATTCCCACATAATAGATGTGAAGAGAGGACTTCTAGAAAGCAACATGCACAGATGGTTCAAACTCTGTGGATATCAGTCACGCCAGCAAGTGGCGTTTACTGTGAACAAGAATCCCAGGGACTCGTGAGTTTCAAAGCCAAAGGAAATCATCACCAGCTGTATAAGAAAGGCCATACATTTTCATTACCTCTGAGAGGGATATCCTATCTTAGTTTTATAACTTGAAATGATGGAAGACACAGCAGAATAATCTGTTGGATCAAAGAGCCCTTCATTACATGATATTCTTTCCAGTCATGTCGCTTGTTTTAATTCAGCTATTTCCCTAAAGCCAAAAGTAAGGAATAAAAAGTCTGGAGCTGCACTCCTAATTAATGAGTTTCCAAAAGATTTTCCATTAATCTCCTCAAAATCTACCCTAATCAGGATAAAGATATTTCCTTGTAAGACAGGAAGGTTTTGTAAAGTAGATAAAACAGTGGATAGGAAAGACACCAGTGGAAATAGTTTCTGTTTTGGCAAACACTCTTTGCTGTCTGGTGTCTAAAATAAGGAAATCACATTTTAGCCTTTTATGATTATTATATTATCATAAACAGCATAGACTTCTGATGTCAGGAGCATTTTATTTTAAAAGGCCATTGGATCCACCTTGTTTTGAATCTTGGCAATTTAGGTTTTGGGCTACTTTGGAACAAAGTGGCATTCAGGAAACTAATTTGGAGTTCCTTATTTGTAGTACCAAAGCCATGAAGGTGGGATGGGGTAAAAAGTTCATACAATCCCCTCACTATTTCTAAAAGTAAAACTGGTTTTCAGAGTGGGTAAAGTATTTAGGGAGGTGAAGGCCTACTGATTATTTTTTTATATTAGACTCTTGAATGACCAAGTTATTTTTTTTGAACTAAAATTCTTAAGACCATTACATGGTTTTAATAAATCCCATATAAAAAAATTCATGATTCAAAACTCTAAGGGCAAGAGGAAATCTTTGCCACATTCTTGTAAGTTTCCTGAATGCAATGTTGCAGTGCTGTGACTACTCATACACATTGCATCTGAGGTCTAATAAGAGTGGGAAATATATTTACAAACTGATTAATAGTGTGCACTGACCTTTCTTTCACTGTTTAAAATAAAATATCAGTGATGCTTAGGACAACGGAAGTAAGAAGGATAACACTGGAGCTAAGTTCAATAGCAGAGGAGGAAAGAGAGTAGGATAAAGCATATAAGAAAAGTCTAGTGACAAAAGACAAGCAGAAATCTTCCCCAGAGCCAGATACAAATTGTTGAGACTTGCTCAATTAGAGATGGTTCTAATACTCATTCACAGTTCTAACCACACTTTCTCATTGTAAAAGGGCCTCCTTTGTCAAGGGACAAAAATATTTCTCTAAAATTTGTATCAAATTGTATATTAAGGATGATAAACACCAGGCTAAAACAACCATATATCACTATATAACTACTGGCACTTTGAAGAATCTCATAAAAAATTTGGCTTACTCTGTTTGTTCCCCAGGCTATAACAGAATTCTTCTAATAGCTTTCCTAACATTTTTTCCTCCAAACTAGGCATTCAATAGCTGTCACAGCTTGCTTCCAGTAGCAGCTACGCAGACCACAGAAAATACAATATGCTGTGATAAATGAGCTACACAAATGTTTTGCCCCTGCCAGAAACTGAAACTCACAACAAAGCCTTGCTCTTGCACCTTGACATTACACAGGATTTTGTGCAGGACAAGTATATAAATGGATCTGAAAAGGGGATTGAACACAATGATTTGGAACAGGACCATAAAAGACTACTGAACACAATAATCTGTGTGGTCCATACCAGGATTCCCTAATCCAATGATTACCTGAATGGGAAAGGATATCAAGGGATCACTAAATAGTTCCCCATTTTTTATGCTCTTGCTTTGGCCACTGACAGACACATTACAGTGGACAAAAAAAAAAAATGGTCTTTACTAATTTGACAATACAGATGTTTATGTTAGCTTGTCTCTGATTTAGCAAGGACTGTTCAAGCTAAGACACATTATTGTGTAAGAAGTGAGTGACAGTGAGAATTAAAATCTAGGGCCAAGCTGTAGAGCAATCCACAGTTCATGCATAGGCACTGAGTCAGTTTACTGCTAAGTTCAAGCTTTTCTTAAGGTCACATCATTTTTTCCAGTCTTGTGCTCAGCTCAAGGCAGTGGCTACATTGTCATGCAGAGTCTATATACAATATCTCATTTCCTTGGTGTAACTGCAGTTGAATACAGATGTACTGAACAGCTGCATTGGAACAACATCTTGGTTATGTACCAAAGAGAAAAAAATCCTGATGGAGTCACCATATGGGCAGAGGATTCTAAATAGGTTCTACCTGGATTTCCTGCTCCTTTCTGAGTAACTTCAAATGAGTCTCTTTAGTCTCTGTATCCTCATGGCAATAATGATAGCTAGCATCCTTGGTAAAAGACTTTGTTATACAATGATGCTATTGACATTTCCAGGTACTTAAATTATCAAATTACATAGTAGAACATGAGAAAGAATGCAAATTCATATGAGATTATCTTTTTCATGGATGCAAAGAGGAATATTATCCATTTCATCTTTTATGATTCAAAGAGGTAAAAATTCTTTCCTGAATTTCCTAGTATTTGGGGGAAGGGAAGAAGAGAGAGAGGATAAGAGTATACATCCTGTCTTTAAGAATCTAAACTAGTAGCCCTTGTATCCCTTCCCTGCTAGGAAGATTAGCTCTCCAGTCACTCTGAGGACAGTGGAGAAGGAGAAGTGCATCTGGATCAGGAGGCTTCATTGCTCTGTGTCACTCTAGCTGCACTCAAGGCAGTTGCCCCATCTCTCCTCAGCAAGGAGACAGAGGCCTGGGATGACAACCCTCTGACCCAGGCTCCCATACTGCCCCAGCCTCCGGGACTGCACTGGTCTGAATGCAGAAAGTGACATGCATTTAGGTGATCCCATGCTAAATAAGGCAGCTGGATACTGCATGCTTTCTAACCTGCCACAGTGGTTCTCACATCCTTTAAGCAGACTGACTTGGAAGTGGCATTTGCCTTGAAAGTCCTACTATGGCTGAGCATCAGAGTCTTCACTGAATCACAGCGCCTGTCATTTGTAGATCTCTTCATAAGCGCTTCATAAAAACATCTCCCAGACTGGAGCTATTGGAAGAACTGGCCCTGTGTTTTCATTTCAAATCTATTTGAAGCATAGGACAGGAAATGGGGAAAATCCATCAATATAGTAACCCTCATAACAGTAGTTGTGAGGAGTTATTAATATTTACAAAGCTTTTTAAACTGGTTTATTTACTAGATGTGGCTCTGGGAACTCATCTACAAAAATTTATGAAGACCGCAATGTACATATCTTCATCTGAATTATTCGCATTGGTTGATACAATTAATCTTTTCTCTAGCTGAGGTTTAAAATTGGGTCAGATGAATTGTATTACTAAGGTTTCTTTTTCCTTCTCTAGCCAGTGACTCACTTCAGTACAGAGGACTTTATTTTAGTTACCAAAAGCTCTGTGAGAAGAATCTCATTTTTTAAAGTTCTTCTCATGACCTTACATTCTTGTTGTTTCATGCCATGCTGGATCTCCTGCTGGAGATGCCTGCGAGTGGCAGCCTAGTGAGAGTTTTTAGAATTTCATGCACTTTTGTTTTTTCTTCACCAATGACAGCAGATAATAGTAGGTTTGGTGTTATACAACTCATTTATAACTTTATTTTTCCCTTAAGCATCAATATTTCTGTTAGCAGAAGCTGAGGGCCTGATACATCTGCTATTTTTTCTCCTGGATAAGCACTGCTCCAGAATAGTGACAAGGAAATAACTCCACAGTGTGCAGACAGCTGTGGTTCCCAGCATTCTCTAATATCCTTCCCATGGTACAACTGTATTCTAGTCACATTGTTAAGCTCATACACTCAACCTGTCATCTTGCAACTAAGGGTACCTTTTTATAGCATGCCTAGAGTTCACTTTTCTATTTAGCTGAGATTTATTAAAAATAAAATTGGGCCTTTTAGCTTATCCCAGCATTCTGACTATCAGCACAGTTCTTTGAATGGAGATCTCAGAGAATATCTTGCCCCTTTCACACAGATGAGTACCAGTGTCCCCTTCCTTTCCACATATTCCAGCTTCACTTTCTTGCATGAGATTAAACAGCAGCAGGGTTACAGTGCTGTCAAAAGCGCAAAGTGTGGAAACAATATTTGCTAGCAAAGGAAAATTTTAAAGGAGAAAATCTTTTTATGTTAAGTCTTATCAGCACTATGGATCACATGGCAGTGTTAGAAGAGCATGAGTATGTAGAACCTTGGTGTGTTCATATGAAAAGAAAAAACGGCCTAGAAAGCAATGAGTGGTCTCAAACTACTGTGTCATTCACCACTCCAATGAAGAAGTGGAAAGATAAAATATTTTAGCTAGTCCCCAGGTGATAATATTTAGGTAGAGCTTGGCCTGTAGAACTGCTCCCCTGCTCTCAAACTGTAGACAAGATCACTAACTGAGAATGCAGCATTCGAATTATAAAGCAGTTAAAATGATGTTTCTTTCTTGGGTACCATTATTCCAACCTTTTCATAAATGAAAAGAGACTTCCTGAAGCATGTAGGTAGGTGATGGGTTTGCATTGTTACATAAAATTTTGATTTTCCATTGTCAAAACCAGCGTAGGTACGTAAAAGTCAAAGTAACAATAAACATGGCATAGTGCTGCTGAATATGACCTGCCCTGGGTGAACACATGCCTCTGATAATGCTTTTCAGGAGAAAATGTTTGGATTTATATTGTATTCTAGGGCCCTATTTCTCCACTCAGTCTTATCAGCAAAATAAGATTTTATTTTCTCCACCAGACAGTATCAAACCGGGTCTGGTTTGCTTTGGTTTGAGATAGTAATGAGTCAATTGCTGAAACAGCTATGACTTCAGGAAGGTGGTTTTACACATGTGTATTTATTGCCTTTATTATTCACTGAAGTTATGCGCTGACCTACTTGAAGGACCACCTTATCCCAGGAACTCTTCAAGTGAATTTACAAGCAGCTGTCACCTTTTTTTTTTATTCTTATCTTTTTTTTTTTCTTATCTCTGTCTGATTTTTGATGATAAGCTCAAATGGTATCATCTATTAATGTCTAACAGTATGGGTTTTTAACCAGCATGCATTTCAGGACCCAGGTTCAATATTTACAAAATAAGCAGTCCTTTTATCAGCACCTACCTCTGTTTCCAGCCCAAGGATTACTGCACTATGCTATCTATTTTATACAGACAGGTGAAGCAGCCAGGAAAAATGACTGAGATAAGAGTGAAGGTAATCATGGAAAGAGAAAACATAATTAAATGCTTTATGGGAAAGGTTCCAAAACATGTAGCAGAACACTAGCATCCACTGCAGTATTTCTACAGCAGAAACAGATCGGATGTTCTTTGCCAATTGATTTGTGAGCGATGTATCAGGTTTATTGAAACAAAGGAGCAGTCGTCCTGTTAACAAGAGAGGAATTATCCCATTGAGAAAGAAAAATAACAGACCAGTGAGAGCACAGAGCATCCAGGCAATGGGAAGCTTTAGAAACCCCATCTGTGAGACACAGCCAATGCCATGAAGCCTGAAGTGAGGCCATATGGGATCTATTTCATTAGACTATTGAAGTGAAAAGACATGCACTCTCTGGGCTGTGAAACCAATTAACACAAATCAAAGTTCCAGGTTTAATTCTCCAGAATATTTTCAGAAAATTTAGAAAATGCCTTTATGAACTTAAGGACTGGGCTCATAATAACATAATGAAATTTATTCCAGCTAGAAATACAAAGGATGTCCAGAAAAAATAAGCCATATTTCTGCACCCTGTGAGTGTTGCAGAAATGAAAATTACCCCTTTTTGAAGTTCTTATGGAGAGCTATTACCTTGCAGTTCTTGATAAAGCAAGATGCAGAGACCAATTCAGTACATGGGGGGTCTGTAATGCACAATCTACTTTAAATTGTACCACATCATAAGACTAGAATTTAAAATATCATGAAAATTCATCCTTTTCCTCCTGTATAAAACTCTAGACACAAACCACAGTGAAGACAACCTCCAAACACTGAGAGACAGTAGCTGGCACTGCTGAATGCACAGCTTTCTCCAGCAAGGTCATGGACATGCTGGAAAATTTTGCTTCTATAAAATTTTATTGAGTTTCAGTTTCTGGTAACGCTAAGTGAAAGCACACTGAACTCTGGCATTGTGCCACAACAGACTATTTAATTCTGACAGCCAAACCCCACAGTTTGCTGAGTCACGGAAAACTCAGAGTGATAAATCTGTGTAAATGAAAGGCACCTTTTGTCAATGACAACTTTGAAATATACTTTGACCAGACTTCAGATTATTTTCTGTCCCTCCTAGAGGAGAATATAATCAGATTATAACTTAGAGAGAAAAATACAGGTTATGCATGTGAAGTTATTTGAAAACCCTCCAGTTCACCTGGCTCATAACCATTCCTTAGTTTCCCTAGTGTCTCTATGATGAAAAGAATAAAACAGCTCCAGGAGCAATACAATTTAATTCCACTTGTTGCATGATCACAGGTCACACACTGTCTATCAGTGTCTATGCTTTGGTGGAATGAAGAAAATGTAGACTATAGCTACTTTAAAATACATTTTCCTTTTTGCTTGCATGACTTTGATTTCCTTATGACAGAGGGTGACCCAAATTGTATTCTTCAGTAGGAATAGGTAAGTACTTGCTTCTGGTTTTTAGTATTCCTGTCATGTACAATTTTTCTTTCAAAATGAGCGATATATTTTCATCTGCCCCTGTTAAAAATTGCAAATAATAAAACATATTGAAAGATTTCTTTGCTTTAAATATATTTTGGTAGTTAGAGATGAATGATCCAAGCTATCATTCACCACTGGTCAAATCTGAGCTTACAAAACCCACTTATACTAAAGCAAGAATGAAATGTATTCAATTATATATATCATAGAACCATTGAATGCCATTCGGTTGGAAGGGACCTTCAAAATCATCTAGTTTCAACCCCCCTGCCTTGGCAGAGACAACTTCCACTAGACCAAGTTGTTCAGAGCCCCATACAACCTGCCTTTGTACACTTCTAGGGATGGGGGAGCCGCAGCTTCTCTGGGCAACCTGTCCCCAGTGCCTCACCACCCTCACAGTAAAGAATTTTTTCCTAATCTTATTTCTAAACCTATTCTTTTTCAGTTTGAAGCCTTTCCCCCATGTCCTATCACTCCATGCCCTTGTAAATTGTCCCCATCCAGCTCTCTTGCAGGCCCCCTTCAGGTACTGGAAGGCTGCTCAAAGGTCTCCCTGGACGCTTCTCTTCTCCAGGCTGAACAACATCAACACTCTGAGTCTTTCCTCACAGGACAGGTGTTCCAGCCCTCTGACCAGCTCCTCACCTTAACACTCATTTTCTCTGGAGTTCTGTTCCCACAAAAATTAGCTCAGCATAGTGAAGTTCTTCAATGCTTCAACTGGCCATTCACAAAGATACAAAGTCAAACGTGCTGTCTCCTAACACTATCCCAGAAAAGCTATCCAGGCTATTTTTGTGCCATCTGGGCAATTTTTAAAAGAATATTAAAAGCCTAAGATGCTCTCTTTTCTCTCCATGATCATTAATGGTAAAGAAGTTCTGTTTATTTTTTTTTTCCCAAAATCATCTCTGTTGGGCAAGCAGAACTTAAAAATGTTTTGTTGTACTATCAACTTCCAGAATATGCTCAAGATTTCTGTACTATTCAAATGAGCAAAGAGCCTCAAGTCTTCAGTAGTCTTATTGAAAAATTTTTATTTAAAAGCTGGAATCTCATGCACCGTATAAAGCAATCCTCTAATTACACAGTTGAGATCAGTGGAGAAGCAGTGCTTCATTACACAGGACAGAGAACATCTTCCTTCTCTCCCTGACGCAGTGCTCCTGAGCAGTGTGCTCTTTGTGAGGCTTCAAAGTACAGTGGATGATTTTATAGTCCTTCTCCTTTACAAGTCCTTGGGGGACCAAGCACTGTTCTTTCTCAATTCACCTAAGAGCAACCACAGAATGGCCTCTTACTGATTGTACTTCAAAAAAAACAAATCTTAGATTTGTAATTTCTTTGGGGCTTGTCCTCGGCAAACTGGCTTCATATTATTTAGCAAAGGCAAACATTAAACTGACATCCTCTCTCAGTCTTACACTCCATGTGCATGAAAACTCCTTAATTTCTTCCTTAATTTTCACTTGTAATAATTAATGATAAAGCAAATTAAGGCAGAGCTACTTCACATTATGTGCAATGTGCATATGACGAAATAGGAGACAATAATTTAACCCACAAAGATCCACTCATCGCAAGTGCAGTGACTCATCAACTTCCCAAAAGCATGATGAAATCTAGCTAACAGATTCTAACAAAGCATAATCACAGCCTAATATAAACTGCTGCAGATTATATATATTGGGTTTGATGTTTTTTCTTTATGTCTAAGCACAACATCAGAGCAAAAGTAGGGGAAAGTATCTGTTTTCAGGTAAGAAAGTGAACTATCCCATGCCACAGCCCACAAGCCCAGATGGATGCAACATGTTCGTGACCCAGAAAAAAACATTTTATTCAAAGATGCTCTTAAAAAAAAATTTGTATATTTATACAAAGTGTAAATATTTCTATCCTGTAGTTTGAAACATTGAGACACAAATATAATGCGTTGTCCAAAGTTCTTGAGGAAGCCTTTAGTAAAGATGAAAACCTAGACCTTCTGACTTCCAGTTCACTGATTCAGCCATAAGATTTTCCTTTGCCATGTAATAAGAGCGATGCTTCACAGACCCAAGTCTACCATGAGTTACATTTATAGACCACATGTAATGTACAACAGAATTTTACATTGCCTTTTATTTTACTTATTTTATTTAGATAACACTGTGAGAAACAGCTATTGCCCAGAGGTGTGCAGTTCCATCACCAGATGCAAGTAGGCTGGACAGTTTCTCCAGTGACCAGGTAACAGTTAGCTACACTTTTTTAATTGCCCTCAAAGCCAGGCATTCAATTAACTCATCAGCTACCACTAGTCTGCCACCTTCTTTGTTCTTATTTAAAAGCTTTCACAAAAAAAAAAATCAAAGGACTTGTGAAAAACGTAGTCAGAAGAAGTCCCATCTAGGATAGCACTTAAAATTGATTTCCAATGAAATCATGGCTGGGCATGACAAGGAGGGTAGTAAGGGATTATGTCTCTGTGACTGAGTCATGTATTTTTCTGTTCTTTGAAATCAAGAGCATTGATTTTTTTATAGTTTTACTTGGGTTTGCTTCCAGCATCCTGCGATTCCCCAGGGCCCAGAAAGATACAATGCTTGACACACAAGGAAGTTGCTGAAAGGTCAGTGTGCTCAGTACACATTGGGAGCATCTGTGCTGCTGCTATATTTGCCAAGATCCAAGTAAATTCAAAGAAGAAAATTATATTTGAAGAGCATTTTACCTGAGGTTTTTCAGCCTCCTGAAAAATACCCATAATTTCTTTTATTTATATATCTGTGCACAGACAGTCCACACAAGTTAAAACAGGCTGTCATCTGAGTTTTTCCACATTTACTTAAGCAAAATCACTCTTAACTACAAGCCTGGCTTTTCCGCTAAAATAGTGAGACCATCCAGATCCACAGGTATGAACATCACACGAACACAAACTGGCACTGACACCCAATGATGTCTTTGTTCGACACACACACACTCACTTTGGTGAGAAGGCATGAAACTGTTTATTAAAAGATCCAACTCCACTTTTATAGTATTTCTACAAAGGCCAGGGACTGGGGGAGAAGATGGACACCTCTCCCCGTCCCAACTGTCCATCAGCTATCTATATCTCTAAGACAAAGAATGTAAACTACCTAGACTTAAGGAAAACATTGCTTCTATTTATAATACCCGTGTGTGAGAAACAACCTAAGAACTATGAATTGTGAGACACAAGAAGGCTGAAAAATCAGGGCAACACAACACTGGCCAGCCAGCTCTGTGCAACCAGCTTGTCAGCAGCATTTACTGGCACTGGCAAAGGCAAATCCCAGTTTGTACCCCAATACTGACTGATCTTTTCCCCAGTCTTGCAGTTAAGCCCCAGAGTAAAAGGTAGCTTAGAAACCAAATGTGGCATAATTCCGTAAGTCAATCTGAAAAAAAGTCATGGCCTTAGCACTGACAGAATATATATCCCAATCTAACCTCCACTCTTTCACAGTGGGATATCCTAGCCTGCCACTGACCTGACAGAACAGCATCTCTGTCTCCCTAGCAGACACTCTCCTTTACCCTGGAGTTCTGTGAATTCAAGCGCCAACTCAGATTACAGCCTTTGCACCCCACTTCTTTTCCCCAGAGAGGATTTTGCCCCATTCTTCTTCCAGGCCACATAGAAATTAGAAGTTGGTTTATGGTGGAGTTTGGATTGCTTTGTAGGTTTGCATAAATCATGATTTTACTCAGTGTAGCTTCTCACCTTCTTCCCAGCCAAAGCTGTTCATCACCTAAAAGCTGCTTCAGGATCAGCTTTTTTGCCTGAACTCTGAAAAGCTTCCCCAGTAATCTGCGAGGAACTCAAGCTTTGCCTTTTTTCTTTTATGTCTAGAGGTCTAACCCTACTTTATCCACCATGTTACCCAATTATCCATCTCAGAGCTTATTTCCCAATGACACTGGCTCACACCAACTCTCAGCTTAGTTTAACAGGCCCTGTTAATTGTTATATGACTTTATAAATTTACACAAACAATCTCTAATTCCATGCATAACTGTTTACTTCCAGAAGGCTACATAACCTTAATTTGGAAGCAAATATACAGCCATGAGCACTAGCCTTTCATATCTGCCTATCTTGCTGAAAACTGAGTCTTTTATTAAGGCAGAAGCAGTGCCAAGAGAACTTCAAACACCCTAAAATGCTCAGAGCTTGACAAGAATCAGAGATTTTATTTGAAATTCTATGAAAATTAACTTTTTTTTCTTGCAGTAGGGATACAGTGATGTTTTAGACATGAGACAATGTCTGTTGTGCACATGTACAGTCCAATATTACCCTGGATGCCACATTTCCACTTACATTATAGCCTCAGAAGGCATTATTGACTAACTTAAAAGTAGTAATCAGAAAGGTTTTATGTGGCAAGACTATTACAATCTGATGACAAATTGAGCTATTTTGTTTTATTTTCTTCCTACATCTAACAAGACTAAATTATATCTAAGAGCAGTTGATAATAGTTGAAAATGTAATGTGTTAGCAGCAGCAGTGAGCCACATAATCAATTGAGGGAAAGAGGTGAGGCAGCCTCTGCCTGTCTTTGGAAATGAGAGTTTGCATATGAACACTTAGACACAGGTGGAGCCAAACTGAAAAGGTTTAAATTAGCATTATCATCTCTGTATTTAAACTTATAGGTCACACTCACAGTAACACCTCACCAGGCTTCCAGAAATCAGCCTGACAGAGAAGCCCCTCTTCACCTGGAGCACAAGATCACTCCAGAAGAACAGAAGGACACGACAGAAGAGGCAGACACTAAGGACTACTCACAGACAAACTCCAGGACAATTTTCACACCTTTCTGAACATGATAGGGAGATTTCAGCGGGGAGCCCATCCTGAAAGGGACACCCTGCCATGCATCTTCAGTAAACTCCTCAGAGGAAAATGTGGGCTGGTCAGAGGCAAAGAGCAGAGTGCCTCAGTTGCCCAGGCCAGCACAGATTGTAAGTGATACTTGCAGTTTTACCAGAAGCTTCAGAGAAGTCTGCAGGCAGGAGGCAGGCATGTAAAATCAGTCTGCAGTGCTCACAAAGCTGTAGCAGGAACGTCATGGGGAACTGAAGGCCAATCACCCTCAGCCCTACCAAGGGTTATCCTGCTGTCTCTTAGCTTAGTGAAGAAGTAAAACACTGCAAACAGCAGAAGGCTCAGAGAGAGCTGCGACTGAAGGACCGAAGTTTGGAGTCACTCAGGTGATGGGAAGTGATTGTGCTCTGCTACATTCACCTCTCTGTAGGTAAGTCATGGCTTTCAGGTAAAGCATAAAACATGAGCTGATAAGACCTTTATTTTCTTTTCAAATCCAGATTATTGATATTGGCTGAGAAAATCATCAGTAACTCAAAACCCTAGCAGCTCATGCAGTGAAGAAGTGTTGTGCCTGTCCTGCTGCCTTGGGGCCAACAGCTGCTTGACTCAGAGTAGCTCTGTGTGATAAGCAGTATCTCAAGTGCACAGCTAAGGCAATAGCCTGCTGGTTTGCAGACTGTGAGCTTGCATATAAGTAGTAAAGGCTACAGTGGGTTTATTTCCTTTAGGGAAATATCTTTTCACCTGATAAGCTGTAGAGGTGGTCACTAACTGTGGAGCAAAAAATTATGCAAGGCATTTGTTGCTAAAACTGCTAGTCTTGCCTTTTTAAGAACTGCAATAAATAGTAAAGCAATTTAGAAAGATTTCTAACTGCACCAAACAGCTCTGCAGTTCACAATTATGTGCACAGCATAATTTTATTCAGAGGTAATTATACAAGACATGTATGTTCCCAGGAATTTTTTTTGGTGATGTTGTCTGTTTTACTTAAACAATAATTGCCATGCAAAATTATCTTGGGAAGCTGGGCTTTCCACAAAACACTTTCCACTTTAGCTTCTTTGACAATAAGCAGAAAATGGGCAAGAATGAAGGAATAGTAAGTACTCAAACAGCTGCATATGCTGATAATGAAAAAATTGATCTGCCAATGAGCCTACAGTCCACCACTTCTGTAAAAGCAGACGATAGCAAATGAAGTTAGCAGGTCCCTGCTAAAAAGTGCCAGCTGCAATTAGGCTGTCTGGATGTCAGGAAAGATGGGGGTTTCAAAAGGGCTACAGCTTTCACAGTGAAATACAAGGCAAAGCGGTATCATGATTTGCTGCAAATATAATGAATTAGCAGCAGGCACAGATCACATCATGCAGTGATGGAAAGAGCCAATGTACCAAGCTGCTGGACTCTGAGTATGTGTCCAGAGGGTCTACACATGCTCCCTTGCACACACACACACACACACACACACACACACACACACACACACACACACACTCATGGTGTGGAGAAAAGGTCCAATTAGCATGACTAATGCCAGTACAGCATTGCTGCATTTCTCTGTGTTTTCTGCCAGTATACATCTGGTAGTAATGGAGGATAAATATGCTTTTTCAGATATTTTAAAACATTTACCTTAAGGCAAACACTGTTTAAGTTATGCTGAACTGCGTACATCACTGATTTGTAATATCATTGACTGACAAAAGGAAACTAAGCCCAGGGTCCAGAAAAAGAGAATTACTTGGTCATCTCATAAAGAATTAATGTAAAAAAATTTTGAAATAATATACCCATGGTATTGCAGATGAGATCTTGCCCATCTTGAAGCTACTTTCAGTATGATAGTGTTGCAGACCTGCAGGATCAATAAAATATTGATTTTATATCTTCTCTTTTGCCAGGCTTGGCAGAGAAAAACTGTCCTTCCATTGGAATGGTTTCAAGGATGACAATTAAGGAAATGTTCAAAGCACAACAGCTGATCATGGAAGCCACAGAGACAGGAGTGAGTAAAAACTGTCCACTCGGGGAAAAAAAATTATTCTTCAAGTAGTTTTACCTGTCTTGTGAATTTTTTGATGTTCTGAATATGCTCTGAGTTGAGCGACATTTTCTTTCAGAAGATAATAAAATTTCAAGGGCTGTGAAGGGGAAATCACATGGTTACTATGATGATTTGGATCTGATCCATTATTTGCATGCCATTTCCCTTGGGAATGTAATATAATAAAATTCCACTAAATGTGATGGACATGGAAAACGCCCATAAAGACAAATGCTTGTCTCCCCAGAATGTTTAATTGCCAGCATGGGTGAATCTTTGTATCAATCTCTTTCACCTTCAACATTAGCAAGACTAGGGTGTGAACTTTTAGCAGTTTTACAGTTTCTACACTAAAATATGTGAAACTCTAGAAAAGTCATGAATATATTAACAGGACACCATGATCCAGTAAGATCTGAGTAACCACACACTTATATTCAAAAATGCTGTCCCCAACACAGAATTTTCACCAGTTTCTTTCAGCCCCGGTGAAACCTGGCCTGTACCTAAAACATGAGAAATGTACTTACCCAAACCATAGAGAGTTTTGAGTGGTGTGATCTTGTTGCTTTTTTTAATCTCCTAAATTAATTTGCTTCTTGCTTTTTCTTTATGAAAAATTGTACACATTATGCAATTTACAACCATTATGGAAAAAAAAAAAAAGGAAACTAAGAAAACCCCTTTAGAGTGGAGAAAAACCCAGATGTTCTAAGAGCTAGGAAATATTCTAGTGATAGTCGTAGTCTTTCCATCTTTAATCTTTGTTCTAACATCAGTTATACTTGTTATCAAGCCACTGACTTACTTATTTTTCCAGAACACAACACATTTCCAGCCATACAGTCACTGTGGACCACTTTTCAATTAATAGAAAGGACTTCAGAGGAGTTTTCTAAGTCTGCAGTATATCCTCCTTCACTAGAGTACTGGCAAGAGACATCCATGCAATAACCAAAGTAACACCTAACTTTTTTTCCATTACTGACCAGGAATCATTCTCAAGACTGTTCAGGCAGCTGTAACAGACCACATGAGCACATACCCTCCTTTCCACTGTCAAAGAAATACTCTGAAAATACTTACCAGCCTCCAGCCTGTTGTCAGAAAGTCCATGGAATGTCAGGGTGTGAGAATCAAAGTGGTCAGTAGTAGCCAAGTCACGGCACTGGAGACCTCAGCAGTTCCAGCTGTGGTAGCAATGGACCATGGACATTCACACCATCAGTCAGCTCAGGCAGACAAGGGATTTGTCTACACTGAGCAACATCAGATTGAGTACCAAAAAGCAAGATAACAGCACATAGTTAGATTTCTCTCTGCTTAGTGGATCCATACAAAAAGCCACGTCTTTAACCCCGCACTAATGTGCCATTATTTTCATTATCTCTAAGCTGTCAAAATAATTTTTATCATATTGGTAAATTCATAATTGTTAATGCCTGGAGACTTTGACCTATACAGATTATAATTACAAAGTTCTCTGAGTTGTTCTGGTGCAAAGCGTGCAGCGCAGGTGAGAAGAGCAAGACAGAATGAGCACTGGGTGTCTGAAGCGCCAAGCTCCATTGCTCAGAAGGTGCAGGGCAAAATCATGCATCTGCCCAAGAGAAGGAAGCAAACACAACATGACAAATCAGTGCAGTTCTCTTGATACAGTTCAGTGTTTCCATACACTTTTCCCCAGAGCTGAACTATCTCTCACTCATATACGATTTGTGTATATTAGACAGCTTTCAGAGACAATGTTGTTGTGTTTCCTGATTGCAGATGTTGGAGACTGTCCCAGGTGAGTAGAAGTGCTGCCCATTTTCCCCCCGTTGCTATTTGGTTCATTTCAGAGCAGAGTTATTTCCAACACCGACAAGCTGCTACATTAAAGTATTAATTCTGAAGCCTAAAACATCAGTCTATGTGCCATCCTAAACCAGTGAGTCAAGTCAATTGTGACTTGAGAGAATGAAGGCTCAAAGTCAAGCAGAACAGCATGGAGGGGAGCAAGATGGAATGTTTGCCTGGGGCTTTTAAAATGTATAATGACTCTACTGCCTGAAGTTCCTTACCAGCACAGTATTCCAGCTTGATATTAGAGGTCAGTGTGTTAGTTGCTGGTATTTGGATTAAGTCAACTCCAGCTTCTCTTTTAGGACACTTGTTTTATCAGGTTTTTTCCTATATTTTCAACAGCAGGATTTTAGGACACTATAAGAAACTGAGGGAGAAATTGTATGAAGTGATCAAAACAAAATTGTCTTGCAAACTGGCTTTTTTTGAAACCTGCATTTATTGATGCATAGAAATTATGTGTCTTATTTTACTCCTATACCAAAAAACCCACAACAATCTTACCTTCAGTAGCTATCAAGAATTGCACAATAACTCTGAATAATACTACTTTGCACAGTACATGCGAAACCAGAACATCCAGCAAAGATCTCCTGAAAGTATCCTTGTAACCTCATTATGAATATACAACCCCCCTGTTGGAGGTGTGTAAGCTGTATCTCAGAGCAAACACTTCAAGCTAGTTGGTGAAGGATACACCTCCTGAGAGCCCAGGAGCTGAGAACATCCATCCCCTTGGACATGTAATTTAAGACTATTCTTGGCTCTCTGTGTGACCAAAGTTCACAATGATTTTTTTTCCTTTTTAATAAGTTTGTTTATGCTCATCAACAAGTAGCCCAAGAAGCTACATTGTCTGCTCAGCAGTGTCACTTCCTTGTCAGCTGTAATGTTGGTCACACGATAAGAACATGGCTGCATAAACCCAATGGCTTCATATTCTTTCTATGTAACTCTGAGATCCTGAAATATAAGAGTAGACCCAAAATGTGAATTCTATATTCTCCATGTAAAATCTGAAAGCAGCCTGAAGGTATCCAGCAGCACCTCTACATAATTCCACACAGGGCCTAGGCAAGTCTGATGCATTAACCTTACATTCCATAAAGAATTGTTGACAAAGTTAAATCTCTTTCACAGCACAGAAGGTGCTTCAAAAGAAAATGTAGTTTTGAAAATGTCTTCATAAACTATTTACAAATCAAACAAATAATAGGAAATCCATTCAGATAAACCTAGTTTGCTTTATGAGAATGAATGGCATTTGAGGGATAACCATTTAATTTTTATATTTAAAAAGTCTCAGTGGACTTTAAAATCAATAGATTTTACAGCTAATTCATTTTACCACCAATTTATATTTTCCAAACAAATTAGGAACACTGTTGATTTCTAATAGATCTTCATTTCCTCTCTATATTTATTAATAATAGATATTCTATCAAATAATTGTCTCACTTTTTATTCTCAAAAACCGTTTTATTTTATAAGCCATGTTGTACACATGTTAAGTTACTCTACATACTATGATATTTTACAGCAGTTTCATAAATTATTCTTCTAAAGTGATTAAGCTGTTCTCTGGACTCCAGAAATAAACTCCTCAAACAAAATGATGTATTTTTCATCAGACAATAAACACCCACAGTGGAAGCACTTTATTTTTCCAGAGCTGCAAATATTTTGAACAACTACTTGTCATCAGTACACAAACTATATATATATCATGCAAAGAAAAACCAATTATCCACATATCAAGTGCAGTGAAGAGAAAGCCATGCGGTCCTGTTGCTGTTTCAATTATCTTGAATTACCTATGTCCTTGAAATGCACAGTTACATCTCCCACCAAATACCTGATGTGGGTATCTTGAATATATTTGCCTGAGTGGACCTGTGCGGTAGGTGGACATGCCTCACACCACCTGGGTTTACCTGAGATGACTCCTGGATTCTAAGTGCATGAGGAATGGGGGAAAGAGCATCTCAGGGTGAACTGCCCCTGCCATGGCATTTGTCCCCTCCTGAGCATCTCAGCAGTAAGCAAGAACTGACACCATCCCCCTGTTCAGAGTGGAGGGACAACTCACTGCTACTCAGCATAAGCGCTAAAGGTGACAGGTATTTGGCACCAGTGAAAGTAAGACAGAATAAAATCCACAGAACAAATAAGAAATACCAAATACACCCTGTTTGTTCTGCCAGTTAAAGTCACTGTGGTCACCCTTTCCTGATCATGCTCAACGTATTCACAGCAGCCATTCGCACTGCAGAGCAGGAAGGGTTACTGGTGGGAGGCTGGGCAAACAGTTACTCTGCTTTGTTCTTCCTCTTTTTCAAGTATGTTTAGCAAGTCTATCTATTCTGAAAAGTCCACAGACAGCTTTCTGCAAACAAGAATAATCCTATTTAACTCTGCAAAAATTAATATTCTGGCAGACTATGAGTCTTAGAATTTCTTGCAAGTTGATGTATTCTAGTAGATTATACCATTTTCTCCCATCTAGGAAATCTATCTGTTAAGATTTCTCCTAGAGTGTCTCATTTATGCAGGCCTGGGAACAATGAAAGTAGGCAGTAAAATCAACTTCTGTCGTAGACAAAAGGGAAGTTTTATAATGCATAAATATCTGAGTCTTGTGAAGGGGAAGAAGCAGTTTTAATAAGCTCTTAAAACCTACCAGAATTAAAAAGGAGGTATGTGTGAGTATGTTCCTACTACTGCCCATACCCTATAATGATGTGACAGGAGAAACTAAACCAGAATATTTTTGGTTTCCTTTAGGATTCAGTCATGACTGAAATTGTCCTTCTTTTGTTCAAGAAACACTTCAATTTAATATGCAGAGAAATATTGTAGCTGGAGGAAAAAATAATCCAACACACAGCATTTGGTTGACTGCGAGAAAGAGACATGGTGTTCACAGGAGGGACAAGCAGCACCACAGTAACTTGTCCCACTCCATCCCACCCATCTCTCAGCCTAAGGACAAGCAGTTCTAGTTCAGTGCTGGAGCAGAAAATTAGAACTTATTTCCTTGGCAGTCACCCAAAATACCCTTCTTTCTTGTCTTCTGATCATGAACAGCTCAAGGAGCTCCTGTGCCCTCTCCCTCTAAAACTACCCCTGCTTATGCCTAGTGCAGATTCTTCTGCTAAGACCAGAGTCTGACCCCCACTGGTCCCACGTGTAGTGCAGTACCTTCTGCAGCTCATCCCATTTCAGTCTAGGTAAGTGATATCCTGTGTCTGGGGCTCTAAAACCTTGCCATCTATTATACTGCAGGAGACAATCCTCCATAAAACTAAATAACCTAAAATGGTTTTGAGCTTAAATGCAAGTATTACACATAATCACAGTTAAGTCTATGAATGTGCCAAATCTCCTCCCTTCTAATATATGGTGGGAATAAATTATTTTTTCAACAAGGTAAAACTGAAATATTATTAACATCCAGACAATGTGCTGGTACCAATTACTTTTTTTCTCTTGATATCTGGAAGTACTATGAACCCTATTCAAGGTCTTTCTGTGGGGAGGTGAGCTGCAAAATGACAATTTTAACAGAGAGTAGATAACAATTTTGGTCTTTTCTCCTATCATAGAGAAAGTTACATAATTTCCTCCATAATAGAAAGGTCTTCTACCAAGAAATATCATTTCTTTTGAAAACTAGTACATAGAGGAAAAAAAGCATTAATGAGACTTTGATTGCAAAAATCTCTGCTATTGCTATTATGCGATAATCTTTAAAATTACTCACCTGTTGTATCTTGCTTTTTAATCTATTCTTAAAATGAAAACTGAATCAGGTACTTAATATACTTCATTTGCAAAGCTGGTTCCACTGAAAAGTCATTCAGGAGAAACTTCTGCTTGCTAATGGGAGCTGTCACCGTTGCTATACTAGGCATAGATGCATTGCTGGCACACCTAACCTAGCTCCTCCTGCAGGGAGCCACATCCAGTGACACAACCCCAGATGTCTGGGAATGAGTCTGACCAAGCACTGTGTCCTGCTCAGCACAGCTGAAGTTGCTGTTTGGTTTATTTGCTGGCACTGAACATGTGTTAACCTGTGTTAACATGTGTTATGCAACACATGTGGCTGTGGCTGAGCTGGTGAAGTTGTCTGCATTGTGTTAAGGGGTACAGACCCCCATATGAACAGCTTTGGCTGTGAATCAATGCACAGCAGTTCACTAAACAAGGACACAGCTTCCAGTCCTTGCAAACCAATACAAGATGACCTATTGAATTTCTTCAACTCCTGTATGAAGCAAATTTTGCTTTACTGTTTTGCACTGGGCTTTCTTTCCCTGTCTTTCAGAGCAGATAAAATGTCTCGTGGAACAACTAAAGCAAAACTCAAAAATCCACAAGGAGGGTATAGGAACAGTATAGATGGAAGGGTGAGGAAAGAGCATGACATGCAGTGATAATTAGAGATTGTTAGAGATATCAGCTCTGATGCCTTTGAGGCAAGAGGCTCCCAGAAGCACAGTGTATGTCTGACCACATTACAAGAACTTCTTTGCACCTCTCAGCTACACGAATGTAGAAGGCAAGAAAAACAGGAGTTCTGCAAACCAAGAAGAGCCTTTGTCTTTTACTAAACCCAGTACTTCCAGATGCCAGCAATCTACCAGTAACTTACAGAGAAGACAAAATAGGACCAAGTAGCCGCAGAGCCCATTCCACAGCATCATCTGCAAGCAGACATTGCCAACACTGACACATGCACATCTCCTCTAGCACAGTTGGTCTACTACACTTGGTCTCTCCAAATGCTTGCTTCTTTCATCCCTCCAGATGAAAACCTGGTGATCTTGAGGGTACAACTGCATGCTCAACTAGAAAACAGACTCACACACAAAAATCTCTGAGCCATCAAAGCTGTGTACCCCCTAACTGCTGACTCCCAAGCCTTCTGATCATGCAGAGAACCGTGAGCCCATGGGACCACCCAGCCAACTTCCCTAGTCCTGGGACACCACCCAAAGAGTAGTGGGAGGGGAGGATGAGAGATCTGATGATTTCTGATGGCAAAAACGTTGACTGAGAGTGAAAAGCACGTGTTTACTACATATTTGACCCCTTTCCATGTAAACCTGTGCATTTCAGGTGCATGTTTCCACTGAACAACAGGGAATCAGCCTGTGTGTTTCAGAGTAGAGGTGGTCTTTTCTGTACATAACATTTGTAGGCATCCCCACCACAATTTTAACAAAAAACATTACTAAATACTTTCCAGCAGATGGCAGGGTTACGTTGTGACAATGCTGAAAGTCAGACGTTGAAAGTGCTTCTGGAAAAAAAGTTCAAGTACTGGTTAAGTAAATTTAATTAGCCTAATGAACTAATAGCTGAAAAGACATAAATACACGTTGGATTAACTGAGAGAATGTGATGCTAGAAATGTAGAAGTTATATTTTAAAGTAGTGAAAGATTAAAGCTCAACATAGTATTAAAAATGAACTTAGTTAAAAATGAGCTTCATTGAGATAACCATTTATACCACACCACTGACATGACACAAACCACAGTATTTAAAGTGAGAATCCACTGAAGTTACCAGCCGAAGAATACAGTCAGGAGAAAAGCAAAAAGCCCTTGAAAATATTACTGAAAATGATCAGCAAAAGTGGTTTTCAGGACCAAAATCAAATCAGCTGGACAGTGTAGTGTTTGCCTTTTCCAGGGACTGTGCAAAAATGAGCACCCCATTCAGAGAATTCAGTACTGCTTTTGTCAATTTGAGAAATCATGACCTCAGCAGGGTAGAGAACAGCTCCATGGGTTGGGACTCCCCTCAGAAACAGCCAGGAGAAAAGCCTCATGCACCCGAGGATCTCAGAAATTTTTTTTACTTGTCAGGAACTAAAAAACTTAGCCCAGGATGACTAGCTGCAAAGAGATGAGATTTCAGTTTCTTAAAACTACAATTATCTGAATTTACTTTTCCAGCCGGGGCTATAAGATGCGCCCCACTGAATTTCAAACACAATGACTCTAGTGAGTGACTTCCCTTGTAAGTGTCCCAAGGTTGTATGGTTTTATCCTTCTCGAAGGATAGATGATTTATATGAAGTAGATGGCTATAAATGTGGTTACTCTGTGTCAACACTGGTCTGAGAACACTTGTGGGCAACTGCTAATATCAAACCTCTGTACACTGCAGACAAAATTAAATGGCTGCAGTGAAAAAATACCACCCTACTTTTTATATGTTTTCTTTAGCAGAAACTATTCAGACATCAGACACCCAATACATTCGCATTCAGTGCATGCCAGTTTTGGCTTGACTCACTGAAATCAATCACGCATTTAATTTTACTATTCTACTGTGGAATTATAAGATTAGTTGAAATACTCTATTTATTCTTTAAAAGCAGTTACTTTTGTGAATATCTAATAAGAAAATGGAGGGGCTGATGACATGTAGTTTCTGAGTAAAAAGGCTCAGCCTGGTACACCATCTCTGTCAGGACATATTCTGCATTTATTGCACCAGTGCCTCTGAGCAGTGCTACTCAACTGCAGACCATGCTGAAAAGCAGAATTCTCATTTCTAATGATAAATGGTATCTTTAAAGACATATTTCCTATTATTTCCTGTAATAATATACTCAACTTCCTCTGCTAAGTGTATAGCATCTCTAAAGAACATAGCTACATCACTGAAAACAGTTTTGAGTTTTGTTTTTATTTTATAAAGTTTTTAATAGTTTGTTCTTTTTTTCTTTCACATATTAATGCCTGATTATATTATATTCTCTATAAGTTTCATCTTATAGCCACCTTATTGATGATTCACACCTATTGATTCACCTTGTTTCCGAAAGCATGTTTCATAAAAAAATACAAAACAAAAAAGAAATAAACCCAGTACTGACTGATGCTCTAAAATCCTATTGTATTTTTGCAATTGGATAAAACACACAGAGCTTGACGCATTCCTGAAACTCTCACTCTGGTAAGAGTGTAACATAAATGGTAATATTAACATAATCATTTTGATGTTCTCCCCCAAGAATAACATAACTCTAACTGTTCCAAGATCACATGTCCTTTCTCCCCCTTTCAGCCTCATGAATAATTTGGCTCATCTTTCTCACTGACATAAACATTGAATCTTGCTGAAGGTCACGCAACATGCCCAGTATCTTTTTGTTCAGTCGCAATTCAGCACTATACTGTGCCTTGTATTATTTTACACTCATGACATGCAATTGTAGATTGTTTTCATGGTGGTGTAATGCCTGATAGTCAGTTCATGCAGTGAGTGGTAAACACTGATGTTTTAAAAGCTAATTAGTGGTGAAGATTTGTTTTTTATTGCCCTATCTCTGTTTATTCAGCTGGAAAGCCATCGGCCCGGCAAGGTCAGCAAAGGCGATTAGAGAAATGATCCTTGTTTCATACAACAGAAAGTTGAATTAAATAAGATTATTTGGTAAGAAAATAAGAGATTTAAAGAGTCTGATGCATCTGACATTATTAAGGTAACAGTTCTTAGGCCTTTGGCTCATCCAGCATCCCCACTAATCTACTTGTCACCCAATATATCTATCTGAAGACAAAAGCTCTCTCAGGTTTGACAGAGAACTGAAATTCTCCTACGTCTGGCTCACTGACTTCATTTCCAGCCTTGAGCTTCATCTCATCAGTGTTCTCTGAAGCAATACTGTCTCCAGTTTTCAGTAGCTAGAAGGAAATGTACAGGAAATCATGGGGCAGGGAAGTAGTACAGGACGCAGAAAAAGAAAGGAACCAAAACTCTTTTATCTGTATGAAGTATTCTCAGTTAGCCTCAGCTTATACATGGAAAGTTTTGTACTGGGGGGAGGGATGGGGATAGAGAGGTTCTTACCAGACCTTCTTTATTTCTTCATGTCCTAAAAAGTTTGGTAGCCTTTTAACAGTGGTGCCAAACCCTCAGAATCCAGTTTTCTGTAACAACATTACGGAATTTTCCTTTCAGATCACAAGAGGTGTGGATTTCACCCTTTCCTCAGCTGCCAATAATTTATGCAGACATATCTGCCCTTGCCTTAGCACATCAGCACAGCTAGACTTTCTGCAGCACACATCACTGAAAAGCCTGAGCAACAACAATTTCAACACAGCCGAAAGTGCATACAGAAACGGTCCACACACAAGCTGTATGACAGGGAGGGACCTTTCTATTAAGAGACTATACTGCAAAGCCAGGAGAACCTCAAAAATCAACCACAATAAGCTGTTAATTTCAACAAGAATCATACATGCATTTACATGACATAATGTTATAGTGACCACATAATCAGGGGATTTGTTTCATTTACAGACTGTCTATGACACATTTCAGGAAAAAATGTCCCCCAGAAACAAGTAACAAAAATGGATCATGGCAGAAAAATGTCATCCTCAAACAAGCTGAGAATTTTTCCTACTCTGGGAGGAGCAAAGGAGGGAGTCACAGTAAAGGTATAAAACAAAAAAAAACTTTTGTAACCCCATGTTCTGAAAAATAAAGCATAAGGAGGAATAAAATGTAATTGGTCATTCCTGTCCACTTGTAGAGGATAACAAAGAAACCACCACACGAAGAAACTAAATCCAGAAATGCAGAAGAGAAATAGCTAGCACAACATGTTATTATGAGGTACAAATAAAAACCACCAAAAGTTCATGAGCTTCATGCCTAATATTTTTTAATTTATTTTGTGTTGTTTCAAAAGGTAGGGAGGAGAAACAAGAACAAAAAAAAAAGCCACAGTGCTCTGGGACACATCAGACAAAGATATTTCTGAAAGGACTAATACAAAGCTAGGTATCAAAAAAAAAGGTGTCCTGGCTGCAAGAATGTGTGCTGGTTAAAATAAATTAATAAATCAAGCGCCTTGAACTAACATTCAAGCTGTCTCGTTCAGGCTGGGAACATCTATCTCCTTCTGTGACACCTCCTCCCACACTATTCCGATATGTTTGGTGCAGGCCAGGAGTTCCCAGGACCATATGATTTCTCCATCTTCATCCCAAGATCACTTGCAAGCCTTTTAGTTGTCCACATCTTTCCCAAAAAATGGGACACTACTCAACAAAGAAAGCAGTGCTGGTCTAGCTTGGAATTTCAGTCTTTCAGATGGGAATAATGTGATTACAGATTACAGTGACTAAAGTAACAATCTTGGGTAACAGATATACCTAAAACAAAAACACTGCTATTTCAGAAAACAATTTAAATCAGGTAAAGTAGCATGCTGAAGATATGTATCCTAATAAATAAAGTTATTATTTTTCTCATCAGTATTCATGCAAGATCTAATTCCACTTATGTCTAAACATTTTTTAAAGGAAACAAAAGAGTAACATTACCATACTAAAACAAGATATTTCTCATAATCAATATTTCCTTTTTACTTTATTAAAGTTAATTTCTAAATGGAATATCCCCTCATGTATCTACGTGGACTGGCATATTAATACAGCTGGTTTGCTCAACACTATTTAAAAACTTCCTTTTTTCTTTAGTTTCTCTGCTGTTACCTTATACTGTGTGGCACACAAGCTTGTCTCAGCCATTCCTGTATGCTGCTCCGCCTAGTGGATGGAGGGATTGTAACCACACAAAATGTACAATTTAATCTTATCTTAGATTCTTAACTGCATGATTATGAGGCTTCCCTTATTACACTGTTCGGATAAAACTATTAGCAATACCAAAGTTCTGTTTGCTCTAGGGGAAAAGGCTGCCTTTAATCAAACCATGTTATAGTTTTATAGCGATGGAATCTGGTCACTGTAGTGCTATGTATAAAATGTCAGGGTTTACCTACAGCAGGTATTATAAAGAAAAAACAAAACAACATTACTAATTTTATCATTCATGCACTTTCATGTATCTATAATAATATTATATAATGATTTAATCCCAGGTAAATTAGGGAGCTTTTTATAGCTTAACCCGAGCTAGGATACACATCCAGAAGACCTTTTGTAGTTCCTGCACAAATCAGTGGGCCAGTCCTCTGCATGCAGCTGGTGCAAGCCCTATTGGAAGGTGGGATGGAAAGATGCCTCACTAAGTCCACACACTCACTTGACAGGTGATAGTGATCACCCAGGAAAGGGCATGGATGGAGCAAGTAATGTGGTGGCTGGCTCCAGCAACACAGGCTTATGTTCACTGAAATCTGAGGAGCCTGAAAGGATACATCCTTTCAGAAGGAAAGATGTGTGACTTTTCCAAATACAAAAATTCAGCCTTGTCTCACACTCAGATCTGATCAGCATCTAGACAGTGGCAGAGTGTTACCTGGGTTTGTAGGGGTTTGTAAGACTGGGGAGTGAACTATCTAACTGCTCTATCATTAACTGATAAATAAATTCTACTCAATTGTGTTCAAAACCAGTACTCCAAGATAGGAAGAAGGAAAAACAAGTGCATAATTAGTGTGGTCAAGCTAGAACAAATCGCGTCAGTGGCCAACCAGGACCTATGACTTAAATAGCTCCTTCCACCAAGTAAATGGAAGAGTTAGTAAGAACACTCCTTGACCTATTCCCTCAGCTGCTGAGTTTGACAACACCAAATCCATCTTCCCCACTGTCTTCATTTTTCTCCATTCTGGAGACAATGAACACAAGAAGCCTTGGCTGTCAACAGCCTGATCTCACCAGTGCCTGCACCACTACCAAGCACTTGGATGCATCCATGTTCAACCCCAGCACTTCTTACATACAAGGTGGTGGGACCAGAAGCCCAGGCCTTTGACATAACAAGCCCAGCTCCCTGGGGTGGATCTGTCTCCCTCTTTCTGAATCCTTTGGTGCTATTCCTCTTCAGTTTCCCCTGGGCATTCTAGAGACCTGCTTTGATGTATACCACAGTGTACTTCACATACAACTCCTCCTGCAATCAAAGGCAATCCTAACCCAAGGTTTTCTGGCAGTTTCAGCAAATGCTCTTTTGTCTGGTTAGTCCTCCATGAGCAGAGGAGCTTCAGCTACTACTCCCTGGAAGCAATCAGAAGAGGATATTAAGACCAAGGTCCAAGCCTGCCCATAAAAGTACTACAAACATCTGGAAGTACAGACCTCCATGGTTTAATCCACTGGCCTTGCCACTCAGCTGAAGGTCGCTCTGCATCCTCCTCTTCTGATGCCACAAGGTCAGGGAGGAAGCATGGGAGAGCGGCACAGGACAGCATCGGCACACACCAGGTAGGTCCCTGCCAGATTCCTGCCTGCAGCTGTCCACATACATCCTAATCCCTTTTTTGGCAACTGCACAGCCTGCACAGATAGCACCAACCAAATTCAAGCAGTTCTGCTCAAGTTAGAAGACAGCTTTACCCTCTGCTGACAGAGCACTTAGACATCTATAGTCAGTGTCAGCTTCCCACGGGCTAGGATCTCCTTAGACTGATCTTAAACCGGAGCTGGGTGCCGTAATCCCATCATGAATAAAGCCCTTGGGGAAAAGCACGCGTGGTACTTCTCTGAAGCGCAGTGTTTTGTTCTCGAGATTATCTAAGAGTGCTAGGGTGTTACCCCTTTCGGGCAGCACTTGCTCCCGCAAGCGTCTCTGAGAAGGGACGCGATGGCCGGCGGGGGCTGCTCCGGACTGCCGGCCCCGAGCGGGCACAGGGGCTCGCACCCCCGCAGCCATCGCCTTCCCCACAGCGGCCC
>WBMY01012419.1:1359742-1440225 GCA_013397315.1 Donacobius atricapilla
AGCTTGGCGGGCCGGAGCAGAGTCCGGTGGCCGTGCCAGGGAAGCGCGGCTGGCCGGGCACGGCGCCTCGCCCGCGGCGGCTGTCGCTCGCGGTGAGCCCGGCGCGCAGCGCGGTGTCTCCCCGCGCAACGGGAGCGCAGTAATGCTGTGTTCAGCGTGAAAGTTCAGGAGATTATTTCAGATCAGCACCGAGTCTTGAAGGAAAGTAGGTTTCGTTAGGCAAAAATAAAGCAAATGAGCCCAAGGCTCTACTGGAGCTTTGCAGCTCCTGCGCGCAGGATGCTCGCTGCTGTCCCGCCCTGGGAAGGGGAATGCGAGGTGATACCTCAGTGCAGAGGTCTCTTCGATGGAGCTGTCTTCAAAGAGAGGTTAAGTTGGGCTGTCTTCAGTTTAAAATAAAGGATGCCTCATGATATTTTGCTTTAATTACCCATTTACTTTACAGGATAGCTTCATAAGATAACACTCAATTTCTTAAGTGAGCTGAGGGAACTAGAATCAAACACTTCAGAATGGTCTTGAAATAATCTTTCAAATCCTGTTTCTTAACAGGGCCAATTCAAGCAGTATCAGACAAGGGAGCTTAAGAGAACACAGAGCGCTACTGAGCAGGCACTTTTGTAGTGCATTTGTCTGGAGAGTCTTGTAAGAGACTACACTTCCTAAAACAGCCCTCTTTGATTTGTTAAATTGAAGCATCTCAAATGGAGCTACCCTGATAACCCTGCTTGGGGAAATAAAAGTACCAACTGTGGCAAGATCCTAAATGCGACCTCATTTGGTGCATGTTTGTCTGAAGGACTGTAAAATTATTTCAAAAGGACGAACACAAAGGATTTAAGGGGGGAAAATGTAGCATTTTAGTTCTTTAGAGATTATATTATGAAAGAGTTCCACTTTCCACTGCAGTAGGACAAAATACAGCATATCTTTTTTCAGCGGAGATGATGCTTTGCATGGCAGGAATCGTTTGTCTGGCTTAGCATGTAGAGTTAGCAGCAGCACCATTGATATACTTGTGGTTGCTGTACTAGAAATCCTTTTTTTTAGAAATCTGTCTCATCCAGACTGCAGCATATCAACATCAGTTGATGCTGAGTGCAGCTTACACAGCTGGAGCGCACATTGTGCACCCATTTTTTTCTCAAGAATTTGGAGTTTTCAGAGGCCTGGACAAACAGCAGAACATCCACAACAACAACAAAAAGATGTTTATGTCCACGGTGTATTTCCTGTCCTGAAGGTTCATAAAGTTTAGAGATAAAATCAGTTACTCTTAAAACATTTAACACATGGTGGGAGTATGGTCCAGTTGCCTTCCTGCCCCGTCCCCTTTGCCTCCCTGCAATAAGGCAAGTCCTGCATGAATTTGGAGGAGGAGGATGGGGCTGGCACAGAGCCTAGCTAAAGCACACGCATTGCTTTAACCAGGGGAACAAAACCCAAACCCAGCCAACAGAGGGTCACGTTTGTGATGCAATGACAGGGGCTTCTGGGGACTGATTTAAATGGAAAAAAACTATCTCCATTTCAGTTCTTGTCTACAGGGTTTGGAATGTGGGGCTGGCATTTCTTTTATAGTTTAAGCTTCTTGCCCAGTGTAAGGCACCAGTGAGATGTGGATGCAATTTACAACAGGGAGAATGAACTTGCCAGCAGCTAAAGCAACCTGTACCAAGCTCTGCTAGCAAGGTCTTCTTTCTCTCTCAGCAAATTGCACCTTTACCAGAAGTCTTTGCAGGAACAAATGCCTATGATCCTACCTTGAGATGTCCTGGATTGTATTAATATGTTACCAGAAGACTGGTGTTAAGACCAAGGTCCTCGATACTTCCTGGAATTTTTCAGTCCTGCAAGTCTAGCTGTCAGCCATTCATCCAGATTTGTGGGCTTTTGCAAATATTTCTCTATATCCTTAATTTTGTTATTTAGTTTTGACAATTAAAACAGTGCCATTTTCTGCCCACATACAGACACACCTTAGAAACATCATTTCCAAGACAACGGAGAGGTTATCACTTTTCGCCAGTTACTATGATTAAAGTCATCCACAGCAGCATTTTAGAGCATTTATCAGCAGTAACAACCTCTATACAGATATGTGTAAATAACTTTATTTTGGAAAAGGGCCACTGTATGTGGAGGAATTCCTTATTGCATCAAGAGTAACCTACCTAGCCCAGAGCTAATATTTAATTGACATGGGTCTGCCACACTGAGTTTTATTCCAAGAGAAGATTCTTGCTGATATTTTTAAGTCATGCAGGGGCCAGGGCAATGCAGCTGGGGGGTGTGTGTGTGTGGTTCCCAGTCCTATGTGTGTGATTGTGTGGTACACATACAGTACTGGATGCTGAGAAAGTTATGTGCCTTTACTGTTACACTCTTTAATGCAGCATAGACCTAACTGGCACACAAGTCTGAAATTATAGAAGTTCTTTAGTAAACTCTTGAGGGCCTTCAGGCAAATTATTGCAAACACATGGCAATATACGGTCATGCTTGGAGAGGGCTGAATTGATCAAGTTTGGGTACAAGCAAGACTTAAGCTGCTGTGTGGTGCAGGGCAAACTTATTTGAATTTATATTCTGTCCCTTTTGTTACTTGTGGAGGAAAGAGGCATAGACACCTTTAACCTGAAATGATCACTTTCAGTTGCAATCAGTCATGAGCACTTAGATTCCTCTAAATTCCCCTCTGACAAGGTTAATCCTGTCCTAATCACGGCATCTATGTGTAACCTCTTTGCCCTGTATCCCAGCAACCAATAAACTGAAAGCCAGTCATTAAAAATTATACCCATCTTACAGTTCTATAGGGATAGGGAAGAATTAGTCATAGTCAGATCTGTTTTCTCATATTCTTTTTTCTTTTGTGTTCCAAATTAAATGGGAGTCTTTTGTTAAAGTAGCATAATATAAGCTATATCAGTGCATTGAAAAGATTCAGTTGTTCAAAATTTACAGTTTAAATAGCATTTTTAGCCTGCAAAGTCCTTCATATTTTTGTTTAAGCAAAACTTAATTTTTCATTTTGTGTTATATTTAAATGGCCTACATCTGGAACTTTCCTTCTTCCTTTGGAAAAAGAAAACCACTAGATGTGCTTAAGGAATGGTTAGCTTTGACAAGCGGAGCTCAAAGGAGGAAGTGGAAGGAAGTGAACTAGGCTGTATTCTGCTTTGCTATCTTCTTAGCAGAGTCTCATAAGCTTTGCCAAGAGCATATGAGGTCAGCTGCTTTTGCTGAGTTTGGTTATTTAAACTGTTGCCAGAATAATGCTTACAGAGTGCTGGAATAAATACAAGATACAAGGTATGTAAAGAAAATGAAGAAGACGTTGGTGAGGCCAGGCAGAGCTCAGACGTACCTGGACGTGTGGGAGGGATTCTCTGTGCATCTTCATTGTTCCTCCTTTCTCAACAGAGGGAACTCTTAAGCATTGCTGCATTTGCATTTACTGCAACAGCAAACCAGCAGCTATGCTGACAGTTTGCAAGGAGTTAAGCAAGGGACTCTTAAAGCCATACAAATATTTCTGGAATAAGAGCTTTGTATACAAAACTGTATTGAATGGTAATTGTATACTCTCCAAATAAATAGAAACATTGAGTAAATCTAGATAATCTATATAAACAAAGATTTTGTTTCTAAGGATAAATTCTTCAGAGCATTTATGCCTAATCAAACATAAGCTGGGCTTTGAAAAATCTCCACTATCGATACTGTTGAATTTGCTTTATGATCTGGGTAACCTACAACTCAGTAGGACAATTTCACGACAGTACCTGCCTTGATGAAAAACGGCAAGCTTCTCCACTAAATACAGAGCTTTGCTTTTGCTGCAGTCATTAAATTCCACATAGAAAGAACACTCTCATCTCTCAGTCCATATACGGGTGCCCAACTGAATTACAACCTTTTAATTGGAAGTTAAGCATCCAAGTTGCCTGAGTTGTACTGTTGCTTCAGTGTATTTTGCAAAAAGCTGATTTGATACAGCAGAGATGCTGGAATTACAGGAGCTGGCATCAAAAGGGTATTTTCCAGAGGTTTGGTATTCTTAAGGTACTTTTAAATTACCTCTCCAATAATTACCCACCAACAGTCTTCTGTCTTTTTTAGGTTAATGGATTAACATCTCTGAGTGTTCATTGACATCAGGAGAGTGCACATCAAACCATTCAAAACATGGTTTAATCAATGGGTCCATTCAAGCATTGAAAGTGAAGCTCTAGGATGCCATGTGCTTGCTAGTTTTGCAACATTGAGACATGAAGTCGGATAAAGAGAATAAAGAGAGACATGAAGTAGATAAAGAGAAACTGAGGAGAAATTTACAGTAAAAAAAAGTCTGAAACATTTGCACACTGATAAAGGCAACATGAAAACTCTTTGATTGTACAGCTGCTAAATAGGAAGGCATATGCTTCTTTCCCTAAATGAAAAGTCTGGATATAACCTTAAATTTCAATTGCACATCTAAAATCTGTAACCTTATTGCTAGCTGCTCTTTTGCCATGGCATCTTGTTACACTACGGAACCCTGAAACTAAGACAATTTTATCTTTATGATGCTTCTTTCCTTTATTAACCCCCTACAGTGTTGTGTTTGTTCAGACTAAAATAATTTTAGAAGACAAAAAGTGATAACAACTAACTTGTGATCAGGTTCTGCTATTAATGGTAGAATTAGCTACATCCCTTGATTTTTCCATTTTTTTGTTGTTGTTGTTGTTATTTATCATTTGTCACCTTACAAAACAGATTGACAAATGTTTGTCTATAAGAACTTAGCAATGTCTGCAAAACATACAATTAATTTGTAGGTTCCTTTGTTATAATTTTTTTAAGAGAGGAGTGCTAGAAAAGGTCTCTAGGTTGCCATACTGACAACCCTTCCTGTTCACTGCCCCAGGTCATACACTCAGAGGATAATGCATATACAGAAGTTAAGCCCCACATTCATCATAGGCTGTCATAATCTATGAATCTGTACTTGTAAATTATATACAGTCTCTCTTGAATCTTCATAGATTCCCTGCCCTTATTTTATCCTGCGTCAAGGAATTGAGACAATCACTTCGAGGGAGGTAATTCTCCCCCTCTCCTCTACCCTGGGGTCCACAGACCCCACCTGGAGTACTGCATCTAGGTCTGGGGTCCTCAGCACAAGAACGATGTGGAGAGGGTGAAGCAAGTTCGGTGGGGGGTAACAAAGATGCTCAGAGTTACTTTGGCTGGAAATAAGTCTTCTCTATATAGTAAAGAGGAGAAGTACTGTTTGTATCAAGTAAATACAATGCAGAAGGCCAAATACTTTTTTTTTTTCCAGGCTGTAGTCAACACTCTCAGCCTGTCTTATCATTCTAAAATGCTGCTACTCAAAAAATTATGACGGAGATCTTGAAGACAATTTCCCAGCATCCTTTATACCAGTTTTTAAGATCGGACATATTTTTTTCACATTGTCTTCCCCAAGGCAATTCTTGTATGTGTGTTTCTGGAGTATTAGAGTTTGTTTAAGTTGAGGGTGGAGTGGGCTTCTGGGGGCCACCTGATTTGACAGCCTTTTCAAAGCAGGGCCAGCTCAGTCAAGTCTTGAACTTCTTAAAGTATGGGGATTCCATTGCCCAACTGGGCAACTTATTGCAGGCCTTGACTGACCTCCGGCATAAATATTTTTCATAAATATTCATAATTTCTGTTGTTGCAGTATGTGTCCCTTGTGTCACGTCCTTTCATAGCACACCTCTCAGGAGCCCATGTCTGTCTTCTCTATACCCTCCCATCAGGTGGCTGAAGGCAGCAAGTGTGACATCAGGTGACTGAGCCCACATGGCCAGGGCTCAGCCCTGTTGAGAGGTTTCCTAAAGTTCCCAGGCAGCTGAAGGCAGCTGAAGAGACTTAAATAAGCATATAGGTGGGGGCTGCTGCCCAGTTGGGAAGCCCCAATCTAGATATGTGCAGAAGGAAGCTCTTCATCTTACAAACATCACCAGCAGGTCACCTATGCAATGTAGCCAGGGAAACAGAAAGCCATGAGGCTATGAAGGACTGAAATCCCCCACTGCAGGAGAATGAACAGAGCAGCTCTTCTGGAACCAAGCATTAATATTTTATCAACTGACAAATGGGTAGAAAAATAAGTCAGAATTTTTCTGCTAGTTATAAATGAGTGACATTTCTTTTCATCTGCATGTCTGGATCCTAATAATTAGGCCTTTTCTGTAGGTGGTTCTCACTTGTGAACTGGCAGTGAGCTTCTCACCTGTATGGCATAAGTTCCTTCATTTGCATTCTTGTTTCACTAACACCTGTTAACTTTTACTTTTGCCCACTCTTAAAAGACATTGCCTATGGAAACTAAGAAAAGTAGCAAGTAGTTTTTGAATAATAACAAACTAGCTTTAATTTTGTTTTGTAGCATCAGCCTTTATACTTCTTTTACACAAGTGAGAACTAGAATGAAAATAATTTCATTTTCTTGGTCACTTACAAGCCAAGGAAGACAATATTGGGATGTTAAAGCTATAGGAGCACAATTTATGCATTAGGCAGAAAGCTGGCTTCTGCTTCACTTATGAATTGAATAACCTCACAGTTAACAGGATAACACATTATTCCAAGAACAAGAATAGGCCAGTCTTACAGATGTGAGCAAGCCAGGAAAAGGTATGCATCATTGCCTTCCTTTTCTGTTCTTTTGTGCTCTGTCATCATGTTGTTCTGCACAAATGCAGCACTTGCACCATACCCCACACCCATTTCCTTTGGTGGCAGTAGTATGGGAAGCAGACACATCTATGACATGAAAAAATGAATGGTCAGTCAGAACATGTCTCTGATTAATGTTCCTAGTCAGTCCTAGATGTGTCTTTTGTTTAGACTGATGTCTGATTTTGGACAGAAAAGTTGTAACTGCAGCTTTTGTCCGCCTTTCACATTAATTAGGAGTAAAACTATCATGCTGCAGCTCTGCCTTTTCTGGAGTACATTCCAGGCGACTTCTCTGGATAGAAATGCATAGAGAGCATGCTAGAGCTGGCTGTCATGTCACTTAGAAGAAAAGCTTGTCATGTGTTCTCATGTGGCTCAAGTCTTTCCTTGGAAGTTAATCTCACAATCAGTAAATCTCTTTCTTTAATATTTTCAATCTAAGCCATTTGGGTTGGGGAATTAAAAACCAGAACTATTTAATCTATGGACCACTCACCATTGTTGAGTGGTATATGTTGCCTCAGATACAATACAGAAGGACAGTATCCTGTATGCATATTCTAGGTGCTGGAGGAGAGTTTGGGGATTCCTTTCACTCCATTTTCAGAGATAAACTGGTCTCTGTCTCACATTTTTGGGTGGAAAACATAGCTCAGAATAGCCAGGGGTGTTCTTTTTCCATTTCATGCACCACAAATTTTAAAGTTAAAAAAAAAAAAAAGTATATGTAACCACATTAATTATATTATATAGAGGGGATTTTTTTTGTAAGTATTTTACAGGTAGCTCATATGCTTTGGCGATTACATTCTTTCCGTGATCAGAAATTAGCTTTTCATGGCAAAAATCCTCTGAGACTCAATCTATTCCTACAAAGCGAGTCACAGGATTCCTTCTTTAGTGTACTGTGTTACTCTCAATCTCGAGGAGTTATTACAGGAATCTTTGTTTTAGCCTAGTCAATCCAGCTTTCTCTGACTTAGATTAAAAGGTTACAGTTTTGGCTGCCTTCATCAAGTTTATCATGGGTCACAGCTAATTGCTGCCTCCTGTGGCCAAGATCCTGGGTGACAGCCCTGTACCCACTTCTCCAATACTCTGGATGCTCTTCCTGCTTTGCCAGATATCACCAGCAGTCCTATTTTGGTCTTAGTCTTCCCCCCATTTAGTTGTGCAATTAAACCATAACTTGTTACATCACATATGTTTAGCAAAGCAGCTGGCTCCCAGATCTGTGTTCCCTGATATTCTCAGGCTACTTTTGTGCCTATGGCAAAGCAGGAGGACATCAACTCTCAGCAAATCTTCCTTTACATCAGCGTCTGGTGTGAGCACATTTTCTACCCTTTCAGTTCTCTCTCTGCGTCTTCCTGCTTTTCTAACCTGACTAGCCTTCTTGCTCATGCCCAGCAGGTTTGCAGAGGGTCCTGGACATTCAGGTCCCAGCATGGCCACCCTGTAGCTTTCTTGTGTCAGCTGGGGCTAAGAAAACCTTCTTCACTTTCTTCCATCTCTTTTTGTTTCCTCATAACATTGGAGAGGATGCACACCAAAGGAAGGATTGCCATCTGCTTCCTAGTTGCCCTGGGAACATTTGTGTAAACTTGTATCATAAAAAACAATTCTTAAGGGGGATCTCCCCCTGTCTCCTCAAACATACTCAGGCACTTCCCTGTATGGCATATGAAAGCAGAAACCTTAATTTCCAAACACTCTGACTTAAACCTACTGCCTGATTATTCCTCCTATTAGCCATCAAACAGTAGTTAGTTCAAATAGAAATGTATCTACAGAGGTAATATTTAGTGTTTTCTTAATATTTTACATTCCAGGAACATACATGAGACAGTACATTCCCAGGAGTAAGAAGAAGGAGTAGATAAGAATCTTACACAGTGGACGTAAGTTATTCATCTCTATTTCCTAAAATTTACTGCAGCTATGTATGGTTCCTTTCTGGGCCAGAATGAGGGAGTCACTGTTACCTTTAGACAAATAATTGACCCTTTGGCCATATTGTGGACCTGTCACATTTGCTGTCACTACACAAAGGTACAGTTTCTGCTTCCATGTGCTCTGTGTTCAAAACAGGTAAACATAAGGAATAGGCAATGCCTTACTGCCACACGCCTTCCAAACCTCCACCCACATCCCTGTGCTGTGTGCAGTCAGTGAGTCGTCAGCTACCTTGAGCTTCCTAAGACACTGTTGGTCCCTTCCTTATCGGTTTTCAGTTCAGCCACTGGGGAGATGCTCTTTCATTTCCTTCTGGAATGCAAATTGCGCTCCATAATAAACACCCTTTCTTGATTGCCACTGATTTTTCTGCTGTAAAAATATACGATAGACCCAAATACAGTAATAACAAGCCCCAGACAGTAATTAGAACACAAAGCGTAATCAGTTTATATTGTTATCTTTTGCCCTTCCCAGTCTCTGTTCCTGCTCCTTTGCCAGGAAGTGTGATTTTGGCTTTTCTGTATGGCGCAATGCAGATCTGTGACACTGTACAGAAACATTTTATAGACTGAATATGTGTAATTATGAAGAATGTCAGTCTCCAAGGTTAATGGAGTAGTAGAAATGAGATGTAAATAGTTACTGAAGTGGATCGGCAGAACTGAAGGTTTTTTCCCAAACTGCTGACTCAGACAGAGTGTACCTTCAAAAGCACAGACTCTACATGCTTAGCATAACTGGAAATAGATTTCTGAAGTCATTGTTTATATAGCTCTATATGACAAATGAGATTTGCATATTAATTTAAAGTTAAAAATTATTCTTTCTCTTCAAGAGAAATTTTTCCACATTCAGTAATAATAAAAGCAGAGAAGAAACAAGGACAAGTCTTGAGGCTGGAACAGACCTCTACATCATGCCAGCAGTTTATCTAAAAAAAAATAGGTTTTAATTTGTAGTAATGATTCATCCTGTAAAATTGAAGAATTAATTTGCTTTTTCAATAACACCTGTATTTATTTGTATGAAAGCAAGTTCATTGCTTTACAGAGAAGAGAGGATGCATAACAGAACAACCTAAATCAGGTATTACCAGTGAAAGAGAATAATGTTGCTTTCTTTTCTTTTTGAATACAGAAGAAAATAAGGAAGGGGATTTTTCATTTGTTTCTTTTTATTTTAGTGTTTCCTATATATATGGAACTGATCTAGAGAACTGATCTTATCATCAGTTATTTTGTGTGCTAAGGCAGATGAGTTACCATGGGTCAAATGTATATATAAGAAAATATAAAATTTTTTGAAATGGAAATGTTCATTTGGGGAAAGTTCATTAGATAGTTTCCTGTATTTAGATTCCAGATAGATTCCTCTATCTAATAAATTTCGCTTAAGTTTCAGTTATTTACCTTAGAAACATGTGAGTAGATATAGTTGGATACTCTGTGATTTTAACATGATTTGTGGCCTTTAGACTCTTGAGTGAAATTTTCCAAGGTGCTCATTTTGAGGCCAACACTGTGCCCTCAGTCAGTACTGAATGCCAATTGTGTTCACTGGGAGCATAATGAGGCCAATAGAGAGCACATTTGTAGCCCCCCCCGCCTCTGTCCAGAAACTGAAATCGCTGCTTCAGAAAGGCTTCATTGTGGGAGATTAGTTGAGGGAAAATACTGAGAGAGAGTGTGCAAAAAGTACACAGGCAAAATGCTTAATGCCACATAAGGAACAGAAAAGTCCTAACTTCATTTGTATCTCAAGGGAACATTAACCATAATTATGTCACTAGCAAGTACTCTTTATGAATTTGCACTAAAAATAACAGCACTGAAATTAATTTTATCAAGCATGAAATACCCCCTTTTAAGAATAGTCTTCCATGCTATGTTCTATCTTACACAGCAGTAGCTTAAGAAAAATGAATGGTCTGATATGTTTTGCTCTACGTGCTGCTGTGTTTGGGAAAAAATGTGTATATCAATAATTCTCGCATTAGTTCCAAAAACCCTTCCTGGAACTGTTCTTTCTTACACCATGTTTCACAGTTCATCTAAGACCATGCATGTGATAGAGCTGCAGCACCAAACTGGTAGTGACAGCTTTTAATGTGCTGAGCCTCCGTTTTTTCAGTTGCTTTTCCAAATAGTTAAAAAAAAAAGAAATTTTAAAAAAATCTGTTGAACTTTTGGCATAAAACTGTAGCTGCTACTGTAGCTAAACTGCTTCTAAGTGTCTAGGTGATAAAAGCCATCTCCTACGCCTGTCACTCTGAACAACACCATTGTCAGGAAAATTTATGCATCTTTTTTCCAGTAAGGATAAGGACTTGTGATAACATTAGCATTTAGACAAGACACTGCGCTCATGATTGTGAAATGCATTAATGGATGTGTCACTATGTTAAAAGAGCATATCTAATGGATTGTTTATATATGTCGTCTCACTGTATTTATTTATTTATTTTATAGGATATTTTAGCCATAAAATTGCACAGATCAAAGCAGAACTCTCCTGTGACCTGCTTACCTCCAGGACCTGCATTCAACAGAGCCAGTTCCCTGCCAGTCGGGTACACCACTGAAGGAAAATGGACATACTGAACAGCCGCCACGTTTTGTACTTTCTGCCTACCACACGCCTTGTCATCTTATTAGCAGCTTTGACCACTGCTGAGGATGTGAGTAACAGCACTTTCAACCGCTCTGACACACACGCGGGGGCCGCGCCGGCGGTGGTCTCCCGCATTGACCACATCATAGTCAAGGAGGGCCATAGTGCCTTGATCGACTGCAATGTTCAAGGGAGTCCCAGTCCACGTTACAGATGGTACAATTCCAATGGCCGCCTGCTCCAAGAGGAGGAGAATAAAGGTAGGATCTTAGCAACAGCACTGATGTAGCCTGTCTGGAGATACTTCTGATTGCAGCAAGCTGACAAATAACCAGAATTTTATCGCCTGACTGTGGTATTT
This sequence comes from Donacobius atricapilla, assembly GCA_013397315.1. Classification (NCBI taxonomy): domain Eukaryota; kingdom Metazoa; phylum Chordata; class Aves; order Passeriformes; family Mimidae; genus Donacobius; species Donacobius atricapilla. The sequence continues at coordinate 1,371,393 of WBMY01012419.1, forward strand.
TCCTGTGTGAAAATAAATGAAAGCCTGGTGGCAGTTATAAATTTTTTATGCACACCTTGGAAGAAAACAGTAACTTTTTATGTGTTATTTATAGCAACACATAGCAAGAAGCTGAAGCAATTAACAGAAGGTGTAGACAGGCCTCTTTTCATTGGAAGACTTTGGGTCTGTTCCTGTTTTCATTCTGTCCTCCTTTGTTCTTCTCTGGCACCAAAAAAGATTAAAAAGCTGTTTCCCAACTCAAAGGAGGGTTCTCATGACATATGAGAATAGTTTGTTGCCGTGAACTCAACACAGCTAACTCCCTGATATGCCTGCTGTCTTTATGTGCAGGGCCATGGTAGTGTGAGAAACAGGACATGCCCAGAGCAACCAAGTGCAAAACCTATATAGGGCAGCAGTCAGAAGGACAAGCCAAATTTGAGCCTTCCTGGGTTTAGTTAAGACTCTTCAGTGGCATTTGCCAGAGACCATAATTACACATGAGCTTATTTTCCTTAAATGGAAGGTTTGGGTGATAATCCTAGTTATACTTCTCGGGAGTGTTTGAGGGGAGTGTGGGTATATGAAAGGTGTTTTTTCTAATGTAATTCTTCCATAGTGACTGCTTTGTTCACTGCACGATGAAATAAACTCTTAGTTGTCAGACAGCATGCCTAACTAATGGCTGACCTGACAGAGAACTCTGCTGTGGCGGGTGTAACGATTGACCCAGCTTGATATGAAAGAGCAGTCTGTAAGAGCTTATTGCATAACTGGTTATGTTTTACAGTACAGCATGTTATCACTTTCTGAGTAAAGCTAGAGAAAGGAACTACTTGAGCTGCTAAGCAGACTTTCAAACATAATTTGTGTGGTTGTGGCAACATACAGTGATTAGTGTCCTGGAGTGTTTTGCTAAGGTTCACTAATAGAAAATTTCCCCTTTAGTTAGGTGTCGCCCTGATTTTTTCAGCCTTCTCTTCTGTTTCGCAGCTTCATGTTTTGGGTTCTTTCTCACGCTCTGGTCTGTAAACACAGCCGATGTTATTGTATAGTTCCACGGAAAGTTTTCATTCTTTGTCTTAGAGATATGGACAGCTGATGGACAGTTGTCTTGACCAATGGGATGGGGAGAGGTGTCAACCTTCTCCCCCAATCCCTGGCCTTTGGAAAGATACTATATAATGGAGTCAGACTTTCAAATAAAAGTAGTTTTAGTTCATGCCTTCTAATCAAAGTGTGAGTGTGTGTTTGTGTGTGTGTGACGAACTGCATCAGTTAGGCATCTAAATTTAGGTAGTCAGCTGAGAGAGACAGCTAAAACAAACATTTAGGTAGGTGAGCAAAAACTTTGACCAAATCAGAAGTGCAGATGTAGTTTTAAGACAACATCACTTTCATTTAGAACTTCAACAGTGCAATACCTCCTTTAAGAGACTGTCTTTCTATAAGAAATGTCTCCTAGCTTGAGACCTTTCTATGTGGTGTTAAGTATGGCATTGAATTGTTATCAAAACCCACCAATGATAGTCTTTCTAATCATTGTTTTCTTATGTGGGTCAATATGTCTGTCAGGATCCACTGGCATAGACCCAGTCACTGAGTCACAGTTCAGTGCCATTATGTCATTTAGAACAGCTGGAGCCAGGTTACATCACAAGGCGTCCTGTTATTTCACAATTAATAGAAACCTACTTTGCAAAAAGGACTGGCATTCCAATTCAAAGAAATACTGAGCAGCAAATACTCTGATTTTTTTGTTGTGCTGGAGATGGAGGAAGAAGTGTCATCTGTTATAGATGCTAACATTTCCTCTGTAAAGGAGTTTTCCTCTGAATTTGCCTAACTTTAGCAGGTTGATTTTTTTTTTATGTGAAGGTCGGATTTAGACTGAGCTTTTATTTATTCTGCATTTTTTAAGTGCTGGCAAAATGATTCAGCTGTTTTCAAGAATTATGCTAGAGTAAAAAATACTGTTTCAGTTAAGTTAAAACTTCTAAGTAAGAGGATTAAAAGATGTAATTAAGAGCTGTCTGTTCACATGAACTGAGGCAGGGATCTTGTGGTAATACTTTCTACATAGGCTTCTACTGGAGATAATGTAAAAAAACAATTTGGGTAAGCCATGTCTAATTATTAAAACTCTGAACATGGCAAAAGCCCATAACTACCCTGAATTAAAGGGGTTTTTGACTAATGAGTTTCAGAACTGCCCACAGTTTCTTCCTTGAAAGAAATAAGGGGCAAAAAAAAAGGAACAATCTTTCTAACAATGAAAGAACTTCTGTGAAAAGGATAAAATAAATGCAGAAGCAAAGTATACACCAGCCTCTGGCAGGACTGCAATCCTGCCTTGTGATTTACATGACTGCACAGGGATTTTGCACGGGTTTAGTTCTCTGATCACTGGTTCTGTGTCATTTTCAGCTGCCTGAATAGACTTAAATAGCAGTTGGTTAGGTTAGGTTTAAGGAAAAAAAGACTTTGATGGTAAAGATAGGTGAATACCTGACATTTCATTTTTGTGGAAGGTTATTGAAATTCCTTTACTACATTCAGCAGATACCTATCAGGAATGGCTTGGGATTGTGTTACAGAGGTTGAAAATAGTTGAGTCTTCCTCTGAGCAGCGGTATGTACAAGCTGATCTTTTTGGCTTATATCAGCCATTGTTATTGCTTCAAAAGGAAATCTTGTGTATGACATCTCCCTGTATGAAACGTTCAGAAGGCACAGAGGCATTTCACTTCCTGGCTGTTCCCCACCATATGAACACTTCCAAGATTGGGTTTACACAAAGGAAATAATTGGCACCAGGCTTTCCTGTTGGAGTTAACTTATGTTTTTTATAGCAAAGTTGCAATTTAAGAAGTTATATCACACCAAATAAGGAAAAAATATACATCCTCACCTCTTTAAATAGTGTAGTGGTATTTGAATGAAGTTCACTTGAGGAGCTAAAAATCATAATTCATTACCAATATATAGTGGCAAATACAGTAAATAGGTGATTCTTGAATCACTTTAGCAGTGACAGGAGTGACGGCTTCTTAACATGTTCTTTCAAATGCAGTTTCATACCTAAATTGTTCTGCTGTGCCAGATTCAAAGAATATGATGTGTTCATGTATTTGAAATGTATATGTCCATGCAGAGGACAAAGTTATCAATTATATTACATTAATAGAAATTACTTTTAAAGGTAAAATAAGTTCTTTTGTGGTGTGTAGAGGTTCTTACCAACAAACAAGGTAAAACCAAAACCCTGTCATGGCTCTTCTCTTTCCCATCTATTTTTCTCCTCCTATCCTACTTCCCTCTCTTTAAAATCATACTTCAAAATCAGTTTCTCAACACCTCAGAGGGCAGGCAATATAGTCTATTATGTCTGAAATGTTAGGGTTTTTAAAGTTTATATTAACAGAATTATATGAGATACTGTAACATAACACCAAACCCATTTGTAAGCAAATGCATTGTCAGGGAACAAAACAAGGAGGGTTTAGTAGGTTTTCCTGCCTCACAATCCCATTGATCCTGTTCTTTGAGGAAGTGTGACCTGTGTTTGGGAGGCTCTCTGGAGTAGTCCTATCTTTGTAACTTAACTGAGCATACGATTGAGATAGATGTGATGCATATTAGCATTTTTTATGAGACTCTTTTAGGGCATGCTCTGACTATACAAAGTTGATGTCAGGGATTTGATAGTAACACAGGTAGGATCTAAGGCCTTTATGATGGACAGTTCTTTGTCTTCTTGTGAACATTATTTCCTTCTTCCACAATCTGAAGCCAGCTTGATAAAGCTGATGTTTAAGACTATGCTGATCATGTGACAAAATATTTCTAAGTTACTCTGTTTCCTCTCCAACAGGAAAATGGTGGTTTCTTGACCATGGGCTACTAAACATTACCCGCGTGTCATTTGAAGACAGAGGTAAATACACGTGTGTCGCATCTAATATGTATGGCAGTGTTAACAATACTGTGACGCTGAGGGTTGTTTTTACCTCTGGAGATATGGGAATCTATTACATGATTGTCTGCCTTGTCGCTTTTACCGTTGTTATGATACTGAACATTACCCGGTTATGTATGATGAGCAGTCATTTGAAGAAAACCGAGAAAGCAATCAATGAATTCTTCAGAACAGAAGGGGCAGAGAAACTTCAGAAGGCCTTTGAGATTGCGAAGCGTATCCCAATTATCACATCAGCCAAAACGCTCGAGCTTGCCAAAGTAACCCAGTTCAAGACCATGGAATTTGCTCGCTACATTGAAGAGCTTGCTCGGAGCGTACCTTTGCCACCTCTCATCATGAACTGCAGGACTATAATGGAAGAAATTATGGAGGTTGTTGGTGTGGAGGAGCAAGGACAGAATTTTGTACGGCAGGCAGCAGAAGGCCAGGAAACCACTGAAACAGATGAGCTCTATATGATCCCAAATGCTTTGACACGCAGTGAATCTCCCACAGCTGACTCGGATGCATCATCACTGCATGAGCCACCTCAACAGATTGCAATAAAAGTGTCAGTTCACCCATTGTCCAAAAAGGACTGCATGGATGGTCAGTCACAGGAAAGCATGCAGTTGGACACCAAGGAAGAAGACACTCCTCAAACACCAGCACTTCCTGCGGAGCCCCCTCCTGAGCCTTCTGCTGAACTCAGTTCTGATGACACAGCATTGGCAACTGACAAAAATACATGCGTTATATATGAAAGCCATGTATGATAGTTACTCCTGAATCTATGCATAGCAGGAAAATCAGGTGGAGCTCTTTTAAAAATACATATTGTACTTGCCGCTAAGCCTTACCTGGAGACTATCATAGCAAAAGCATGTAAGTGGTTTATTTGGCACTTTCTTCTCAGTTTGAGTTTAGTTTACTATGATGTATGGCAGAGTTATTGCTATTACATTAATACTAATTGCTCTTTTTGATTAGGAGTATTTCCAAGAAACATTTACCTCAGCATTTTCTAGGTTGGAGTCACCTGTAGTGGCCTCCTGGAAGTCACTGGTAGTCTTTGATGTAGGACACTTGAAGTTACTAAACATAAAACTGGTTCCCATTTTCCACCTTTACTCTCGTTATTTCCATCTATTACATTTTTGCAAATATTAACTTGTGAATTGGAAATACTGCCCAAGAGACAGCACTCTAGTAGCCAAATAAAAGCGTAATAGATCCCATTTACAAAGCCTATTTGCTCAGCTGCATTGTGATTTAGAGGGCTATTAAAGAAAGTTAAAATGTTTCCATTTCATTTGAGACCACACTGCTTAGCCACATGGGAATCAGTTTTCCCTTTTTCATGGAATGAAGATGCCAACAATTGTTTGTTTTGCATGAAGAAACAAGTTTGAGGTGTATATTACGGATGGGAAAGCCTGTAAACATCTTACAGAAAATTGTGGTCGAACACCTCTGGAGGGTTTTTTTGCATACATTTGAGCATTTTCTATGTTGCCAGAAGTTTATATGGAAAAGAGCTGCAAATGTGCAAGATGTCTTGTTTTGAAGTATTTTGGAAGCATTAACTATGTACTGCCTTGCCAGAAGATACGCAGATTCCATAACAGTCCTGCAAATGCCAGTAATCAGTTGATGACAAGGCTGAAATGGCAAAATACCCTTTTATTTGGCTTAATTTTGATCAAATCCATATATTCTGAAGATCTAGCCTAAATTCCTATATAAGAATCACTTTTGAGAGTGTTGTATCCAAACTGAAAAAAAAAAATAATCAAGTGTCCTATAAAATTACAAAGACAGTCATGCAAACTGTTAAATGTGATATAATTGCGTTGAGATTTTGGGAACTTCCCACATGTAGGATGTTCACTGCTCGAGTACATGTGACTCTACCCCAGTAAAGCTTTAATGATCACAGCAATTGTGGCATTAAAAAGGATCAACATTTCTGCCAGGAAATGCCAGGAGTGGAAGGGAAGTGATAATTTGTCTTGCAGATAGACAACAAAAAGTACCTTCTCTGCAGTGAGTCTGGAAAGAAAGCACTTACAAGGAGTTTGTGTAGGGTTAACAGCATATTACTTAATTACCTGACACATTTAGTTTGGAACTAATGAACAAAATATGACCTTATCATGTTTAAGAAGGATTGTAGTATAAATATAAATATTTAAAGTAAATCTGGAATCAAGTATATTGTAGACAAAGAAGTCTCTTCGGTCTGTGGGGAGATGATGCATGGATGGCTCTCTGGACATTTTAACAAAGCAGCCACATCTCCATAAAGAAGTGTCTGTTGGAGGCAATCAGTTATATTAACTGCACGGGTAATTAAGTCCAGTCAATGTTGCAGGTACATAAAAAAAACCTTGATAATGAACTGAGTCTTATGTCAACTTCTCATGTTAAAGCGCAGAGCCTCACCAGCAGTGCAATACTGGAATACCCCATTACTTATATAGGTGATGCAGAGAAGGCTCCATATTTATCTTTCTGTGGTTATTAAAAAAAACAATTACATGTTTAATAATGGACTTCAGTTTTACAACCAACTCGTGAGAAATGGCAGCATTCAGATGTCTCATATTTTTTTGTGCTCACCACAGTGGCAGGTTTCTATACAAAATGCATTTGCACTTGCCCAAAAGGAAACATGCAAGGGCAAAGTCCCTTTTAGGAATGTGACTGGAAATATTTGAGTTCCAGTGAAGCAATATAAATGGAAAACAGAGGTTAGTTGAAGAGAATACCATAAAGAACCTCACTTCTGACCAGTGTGATTGACAATAGTATGATGCAAATTGGTAACTTTTTATCTGAATCCAAAGGACATTTCTGTTTAGTGTTCACATCAGTTTTTCAAGTTAATTGATTTGCTTCTGATATGAAAAAGGACAAGGGCAGAAACAAAAGCAGGAACTTGCACTAAACTCCTTTAATTCATCTTAACCTCCTGAGAAGAGATACCTTGATGTTTCTGCCTGTCCAGCATTTACAAACAATGTCCATGCATTCTAAAGTTACCTACCTGGTGCCCTACTAAGATTGCACAGATAAGCAAGGATGCTCTCCTTGAAAGCATAAAAATAACTTTTAAATTACACTTCAGATTTTTTAAAAAGTTGTAAAAATATTTATTACAGTATTTTAATTTTCATCTTTTTAAACTACGAAGTTTTGACAATGGAGATCAGATCCCTTCATGTATTTCTATGGTGTTCTTACCCTGACTGCTTCTCTCAGGCTGCCCTCCAGCCTCTTTATTATTTAATTATTGAGAAACATTTGAGAGCAAGCAGTCCCCATAGATTTCTTTAGTATCGCTGTGTAAACTTCCTTGAAGATAGAAATGATGTTTTTCCCTAGAGGTTGCCCACAAAGGGCACATTTGAAGTACACACAAACGCACATTGCAAACCACATATAAGCAACAGGTACGTGGATTAGATACATGCAATACATGGAGTGCTGGATTCCTGCTGTTGCAAGGTCAAAGGGAGCCCTGAATTTTCTAGAGCTAGAGTCACTCAGAGCTGAGACTTCCACAGGTAGAACTGCTCCAACCAGTTTGGACATTCAGCTTTGTGTTATTATCGGAATAAAAACTAAACAGCAATGTATCTGAAGAAAATAGTGATTTTATACAGAACCGATGGTTCTGGTTTATGTGGTTTTTTGGTGGTTTTGTGTCTGCTGCTCAATGTCTTATGCATCCATTATATGACACTTCTAAGCCCAAAGCTTTTCGTACGCTTTCAGGAACTTCCTTTGTGGAAGACAGATGGGAAGCAAGACCCAAACCTGTCTTTCCTGTTCCAAAATTTCTGGCTGTGCTATTATAAAGTATGCAATTGTGTCTTGCAGTATTTCTTAGCAAATGGCTACTTTATGGTCCAAAACCACAATTAACAAACATAAAATTAATAATGGCTCTAAGAAAACATTAATGTTTGCATTGTTATATATTTTCATGCACCTTAAGCACTTCAGGGGCATTAATCTGTTCCTATCATTGGACTATGCACACTTTTTGTTCCATTTTTCTATTTATTGTACCACCAAACACTAATTGTTCTTAAAACACTCAGAATCTGGAAAATCCAGTCCAACAGAAATTGCATTCTAAAAGCAAAGGAGCACCAAGCAAGGCTTAATGAGGAAAAGAAATTTGCACAATACATTTACACCATTTTCAAACATTTTTGCCAAACCATGAAAGATGACTAGATTTCTGCAGTAGAAGATATCAGTGTTGGATTTGAATTCTACACTTATTCTTTTTTCGGTTAAATGTCAGACCATGCTAATCAGACCACTTAAACATAGTATTCACTATTTTCTCAACATTTTCTTTTTGAGCAGCATTTGTTTACTGCTGATCTTTTTTCTGTTCTCTGATTTGAGCATGTTTGTGATGAAACCTACCCTTCGGTTATTTTTTGTCAGTTATTTTTTGTCTGTCATATAAAAAAATTTAAAAGAACCCATCGACCAGCATTTTTGTGCAGGTTTGTTGGTACTTGGTAAGGCACAGAAGTACACTCCTGTGCTTTAAAATTACTGTATAATCATAAGACTTGCGAAATGGCATATATGAACAGATGTTGAGTTTTTAAAATCAGTGCCTGTTTTCTTCTAATGTAGATACTATGTCAGTTCCTTGATTTGCAGTTACCTTTTGACAAAAGTACTGTAACATATAACCAGGGCTTTCTGACTTGCAGTTTGGTCAGATTAATTCTAGAAAGTGTTAACAGTGTCAGTTTTTCAAAGTTCTCATGGGGTATCTTGGCAGCATGCTATTTTAAGAGTTGGCCTCTTAAGTATGCCATATTTAGTGGGACAACTGAAAGCTTCTTAGATACAAAGGAAATGCTTGCACTAAAGTATTGTAAATTATATTTCATTTATTATGAAATCCTTTTTGATTTTGCAAGAAATGTAAGACAAATATGAATGTCTTCTTTTGAGAAGCAGTTGCTGTACTTTGATTTAAATAACTGTTATGATTTTATAGCTCACAGCCGTAAACCACAAAGAGAAAAGTTCATGCTGAAGTGGCAAAATGAAATGTGATGTAGCTTGTACATTGATCATTGTTTCAATAAAGAATTTGCACAGAGTATGCTGAGTTTGTACACATTCAACGAGACATTTACAGTGCCACAACGCCGCTTTCCCACAGAAATGGATACTTGATAGCCTACATCCTGCACTAATTTTTGGAATAACCAGCTCCAACCTTTTCTGTGTTCAATTTTTTCTCTCCCTGTCTTATCTTCCTATACTTTCTCCTGTCTCCAGCAGCTCTGCTGTACCACTTCTCAAATAAGAACAGAATTAAGTTAGTTGTCAGGGCAAGTGTTTCTGCACCCCAGGCACCTCTGTTCCAAACTGACCTTTTATAAATCCCCAAATAGATTTTTTCCCCCCAGCTGTACCAAGCTCTAATGCTGTGTACTATGTTTAGCTCTCTGGCTCCCAGGCCCAAACTGAGTCATTTTACTCTTCCAGTAAAGGCTGACTTGTGAGTTTGTGGTATCATGTGTAAGTCTGGGCATAAAACAATAATGTAAACTGAAGCTAAGTTACCAATTTCTTACTCAAAATCAGAATGTATGGCAGCAAATGATAAATGTAGCAGACTTAGGACACTGAAGTTACATTATGAGAAGCTATTTCATACCACAAGACAAGGCAAAAATGAGAAAAGACAGACTTGTATAACATAAAGAATATATGTAAAATCTTGAGTAGAAATTCAGATTGAGTAGAAATTCAGCTTCACTATCAAATCATTTTGCCATTCTATAGCCAGTTTATAATTTGAGAACAGATTCCTGTTACATCTCCTCCAACCAGAACCTTTCTTATGTGGCAAAGGACCTGAGGCATGACAATAGTAACAGAGTTATCAAAAAAGAGCCTTTTCTCCCTTATCTGCCATTTTAAAAATTACTTTCAGAACTATTAAGCTATGTATCAAATGCTATTCACGGACTACCACCCTGTCCTGTTGTGGAGCCACAGAGTTTGATATCTCATGTTGAAGATGCAGAAGCTGGACCTTCTGAAATATATTTGCCTTCTTTTCTATTGGTGTTTATTTTACCACACAATAAATCATTTGTATTTATTGACAATTCAGGCCCAGTCATTCCCAATTTAAATACAGAGAAGCAAAATCAATGCCAGAAAGACTTCCCTCTTTCTGAAGCATCTTATTGCTTCTGCCTCAAGATTAGCCCTGATGACAGCTCCTGAGTTGTTTGGGTATCATTTAACTCCTTCCTGCTGGTGAACACTACCTTAGTCAGAAAAAATAATTTCAAAAAATAAATAAATAAAAAACAAAAAAATCCCACACAAACAAACAAAAAAAACCCCAAACATCCAGAAAAAGAAGCCGCCTTCTAAGGAGACACACATACATCTCGCCTATTTGAAATGCTTTTTTTTTTATCCTTCTCTCTAATATGTGCAGAGTAAACAGCTTCAGGAAAAGGCAGTAAAAAATAGAGAGAAATTTAAGAAGATTAAGGTGGAATTTTTTTTGCTCTCTGAAAACATCCAGAGGTGATTTATCTTCAAAGTATATTAAATTCTAACTTGTTTTACCATAAACATACTCAAGTGAAGAAAAAGGAGATTCCTAAAAACAATGACATTTTCACTGCCAATATCAAATTATCACAAAACTATGAAACATATTTCCCAGTCCTTCTCTTAGAATGCCTTTTATCAGGAAAGGTATCTTTAGTCCTTTTTATAGTTCTGTCTAGGTTACTGCAGGTTCTTCACAAGTTTAGTGGAAGTGCATTTCTTTTCTGCTGTCTTCTTGGTTAAATATTCTCTACCTTGTGTGATCTCCTTTTGTGAGATCAAAAAAGATATCAATATTCCATTTAAGATTTATCTTCTTGTTTCATTTTCCCAATCCAAAGTCTTATTTTGTGTTTTGTTTTACTGCTTGGATTTTGTTTTCCCTAAAATTCTTCACATTTTAAAATAAATCAGAGGATTCTAGTGATTTTTTTAGTTGCCTGTTTTCAGGCAGGATCGCTCACACCTGTCTGTATAATTTAATTTTAATTATGCAGGCATACAATTAACTACCCCCAAGTTGGTGCAGGATGAACTAATCAATAGAATGCAGCAGATTTTTTGCCAAACAGCATCAAGAGAACACAGAAATCCATAATTCCCAAGACACAAGTGGAATAAATGTCATCATTCATTTGTGAGTCTGTGGACATGTTATATTGTTTTGTGTGTTCATTTGAAAAAAGTAATGTATGTTACACCTCTGCCTTAACACATTTCTTTTCCCATCATGAATGGAATAGCACATTTGCATCATCCATACATCAGTTATCCCCTACCTTGATCGGTTTATTTTATTTATCAGATACCGGGCCAAGTGCAAGGCCTCTCTAAATCTGGTATTTCTGAAGAGTCTGCAGACAACTTCAGGACCCCATGAAAATTATATGAATTTCAAATGAATTTTCCACTTTTTTTTTTAAACTGAAATGCTGTATTTCTACATAGGCTACTATTTACACGCTAATGGAGTCTGGATTTAACTAGAACTCCAGTTTTCATAAGCATGCAGTAAAATGACAGTAATCTGCTGTTAAATAAAACTGCTTTTTGCAACTGCAGTTTCTACATTTCATAATCCCCATGTAATCTCTCTTAAGCACACAGCTCATTCTTTAATATATGTGCCCCAAATGAGGTGAAACGGTCCAAATCTCTGTTATTCATGTAGACTGCATCAGACTAATAGTTATTTTATTAGAAGATATAATAGGCCTACCCCAACACTGTAACTCCTGTTGCAATTTCCAGAAATAGCCCCAGAGCATTAGCCAAATGTTATATGATACACCGCCACTGAGAACTATGTTCCTACGCTACACCAATTCCGGGAAAAAAGCTTCAGAAAAAAATCATCTCTTCTCAGCAGGGAAGCAGGGAATGAAAGCCTCTGAAGGACTTAACAGTTCCCATATTTTTCAATAGAAAAAATCAAAACTGTAGGAAATTATTGGGGACCTTGTAAAATCGATGCAGGAGCTAAAATATCACCCAAGAGAGGAGGTCACTGCAGCACAGAAGCTTATCCCAATAGGCAGCTGTCAGTTGTCAGACAGTAGCTACAGACACTTCTCTCAGGGTAATCCATATTGTAAGGAGGCAAACATTATTGTAGATCATAAGGAGGCAAGCATTATCGTAGATCGTGTAAATTAGCAGTGTTCAGGAGACTATGGACAGTGTTACAAGATGCAATTCCCAGACTACTCAGGTGCTGCCGCTGAAACTCAAGCACTTCTCCTGACTAGAGATGGGCGCTGGGAGCATGACCAAAGACTCTGTAGTGTGATGGGGAGTCAGACCCTTGCATGAGAGCCTTATTCTTTCCTTCTGGCTTGATATTGTGACCAAAGTACCCACGCCTTCTTCATTTGCTGTAGCACTACATTATAGTTGTTTCTCAAGGGGGACTAAACATGGGCTCTTCAGTGAGACAACTGCTGAAGACCATGTGAATGCACAAGGAAAGAGCAGTAGTGGCAGGTGTGAGCTTACCTTTGTTTGTACTGTACCAAAAAAAAACTCTCCCACAGGCCTGCCAGTGTTCAAGTGGAAAAAGACTGTGATGCTGTGCATCTGGACAAACCTGGTGCCGACAAGAACAGGTCGGTGGGAGTGAGCTGGAGGCAGCCTAGGACAGTCCAATAGACGTGGAATTAAGATGACTGTCCTGTGCTTATTACTGGAAAACACCTCCAGCATAATCATCTCCCTGGCCCTTATCCTCTCTACTCTAAAGAAGTATGTCACACTTTGGCAGCTCAGCGGCAGCTCCTTGACCTACCTACTCTAGTTTTCCCTTCTTATTGAGCAGCTACTAGGTTTTCTAATCCTAACAGATGTTTGCTGTGGCTCTTCTTGCCCTGTCTCTCCCTATTACTAATTTACAAGAAGGCGTGGGACTCACTTGCCAGCACACATGTAAAAGCTGATCCTCAGAGACCTAACAGACTGACTACTCTGTTCCAAAGGAGGATGTGCAAAAGCTAGGCACATAAAGATGAATTAATAGATTAAAAGCCTCTGTCTGGTTAAGCCCTCTGTGTTTATTCATCTTCTCATTCTGTAATGGAAGAATGCTGGCCAGATTAACAAAGTACAACATGACCTACTGCTGTGTTTTAACAGAGTGTTCTATATTTTTTCTTTTAACCTGCAAAAACTGAGTACTGAAAGGTTAAGAGAACACAGATTCCAGACTTAATCACAACATTTTCTTCTCACCATGACATAAACTCTATTCTGTGTCTGTTCACTATTTGCAGAACAAAGACAGGATATCCTAGAAAAATCAATATTTTCTCAGTGATGGTGGTTGTCCTCAGCTTGCCTCCAGGTAACACAATAAAAGGTTTTAAGAAACTGTCAGTTAGCAGAATTGATATCAAATGCTTTTGATCAGGTATGTTGTTTGGAAAGTGACTACGCTAAGGATTCCCATTTTGTAAATGAGGTCTGTTGACTTTATATTGACTTACCATATAATGGATTGTAAAAAAACAATTTTACTGGAGCAAAATTACGCAGTCTTTCAGAAGCCTGGCCTGCTGATGCATATTTTTCCTTTTCTTGTAACAGTCTGCTATAGGATGTAGTATGTACTACAAAACTTTATCGCTCTACCCATGCAACTGTAGAAATTTTATTGAAACACAGAATCATAAAAAGATAAGCCTCCCCTCATATTTTTTATTTCAAAAGCTATCATCTATACCCCTGTAGTTTGTGATACATTGTAGCCACAAAAAAAACGAGACAGATGCCGATAACTTTTCTGTCCACTTCAGCCTAGGCGATGCCTCTTCATAAGTGTTGACAATTTGCTGGCTTTGGAAAGGCCAAAGCATGTATTCTCAAGGGGCTGAAAGGAAAGTAATGTTCCATAAATGCCAAGCTGGAACTTGGCACCATGGTCATTTGGCCGATGAACAGCACTGTACATAAACAAGTAGAGAGAGGGAGCTTAAATTCTAAATACCCTCTTGAGAAAAGATAAGAAACAGTTCCTAGGAACAGTGAACAGAAGCTTTCAGGAAAACTAAGATCATTGATTTTTGTCATGAATGACTTACGATTATGGCTGTGTAGTTGGGATGGGAATGGAAGATTGTGCAGCACAAAGTACTGTGTTCTCCAATCTCATGAGAGATTCCACTTACACTCATTAGATAAGGCACCGTGTCACATTTGTTAGATTTTAGGGCTTAAATACTGTATTTTACTCATTAATCCAATTATTTTCCTGTTTCATCACATTTTTAGGTGACATTAATGTATCATCATCAGTTAATAGAAACTTTTTCTATTTCTGTGCATATCTGTGTAGAGGAAAATACACAGGCTGTAGAATAGCCACTGATTTTCCACTCAGATGATCTGCCTCAAAATGAAGCTGACCAAGCTGCAATTTTATTTCCACATCTCTCATACTTTTATTATGCAACACACAAACACTAAAGATAAGAATATATATGGCTCAGAGTTTAGACTGCCAGCTGGCTATCTGACAAACAGATTAAGCTAGGTAGCAGGATCTGTGATCCAGCAGATGAACGGGCTGTATTCTGCCTTCTGCATATTAACACTGCTCAGCTCTGAAGGGGATCTGCTGTGACCCATGTGCATTTCAGCTCTGCACTGCACAACCCTCAGGATGTTCAGTAATCTGTTACCACACCCCACACCCTTGATATCTTTCACAGTCACACTCCAATACCAATTCATGGTTTCATAATGCACTCTTAAAAAGGCCTTCAAAACCTCACTCTGCACTGATACAGTAGGCGTCCTTCTCAGAGATCAAAGTATAGCCTTTATATACCTCAGAAGGACTTTAGTCCACATCTAGTCCCCTTCTCTTAAAATACAACCAAAGATTAACAGAAGACAGAAAATAAACCTTCAAACTCACCAAATAAGCATATTCAGTTTTAAATACTAAACTAAACTGCTACTGTGCAAAGTGGCATTCTGCTGTCTTCTCTTTTTCAGGTCTTTTTTGCAACTTTCCTTTACAGTCCATGACTTTCTCTTTGTGGGCCTGAACTACACTCTCCACCAAAAAAATCTATCCTTGTATTCTGCTTTTTCTTGCACTTATTTGTGGCTTGAAAGAAATCCACTTGTGCAGTTAGGCCTAGATCCAGAAAAACACATGAGCACGTGATTTATATATATGAATAGTACCATTGTGCAGGATGCAGGCTCTTTCCCAATATTTGCCATCAGTCTTTTCCCTGCTATTGCCTCTTTGTTCCCCATTACTGCACATGGCCTTTCTGGTTTTTTTTCCAAGATTTTCCTGTAAATTCAAAACCAGGTACAGGCTATGTATATAAACATGCTCAGAATGGAGGGGAGTGGGGTCTCAGATGAACTGAGACATGAAATACACATGCAACTGTGTTTAAAATGAGATGTCAGACAGTTCTCAGCACCACTTTCCATCTCAACCAATTAACATCTATCAGAATAACTGTTGGATATCCTGCTTGTTCAACCTGAACTTTGGGAAGCTCATTCTGGTAGCTCATTTAGTTAGGGAAATACTATTAGAGAAGAAGTAGTGAAGGTTTATGAGTTACAAAAATTTGGGATATTAAGCACTAAATATTGTAAAACAAAACTACTTAAATAGTGTGGATTCTGTGATATTGCGAACCTTTTAATATTCTTTCACTTACGAGCAGTGGTGTACATTTTGAGGTGAGATATCAATATGTTTCAGTCCCATAAGTAAAATAAACATTTACAGGTAGGTATTAACTGAGATTGATCACTAACATGAATTCTCCTGGAAATAATTTCACATACTCAAGTCATGTCAGTTATGATGCTTTTGACTTAGGAATACCTCTTGGAGATTCCCACATGTTGAACCAGACATTTGTAAGTGCTGCTGCATATTTACTCTAGAATGCCAGATGTGAACTCCTAGCAGATGTGCCTGACATGGTGCACGTTCACACTGGACAATTTCAGTGTGAAGGTGCACCATGGTCTGCTATACTTCGTATAGTATAAGTATAGCAGAAATACCAGTGCTGGTCAAACACTTTCATAAACCCTAATGGGAGTTAACAGCATAACTCAAGGGGGTGTTCATAACCTTGCCGAGTCAAAGTGCTGCTATCACATAGCGGATTTACCAGCTTTCTGAAATTAAAATCATGAAAGAAATTTGAAAGTTGAAAGAGCAACTAAAAAAAATAATTGTATTGCATTAGTGACTTGTAATGCATGCAACATCATCAGTCTGGTTCTCAGAGAAATGATTTTGGGATAATGATTTTGGTGAGAAATTTTGGTTCAGCAAGGCATACAAGAGCAAGAGCAAGTTGTTATTACTGTAAAAGTACCTTCAATACTGTTGTCCCAATAAAATTAATTTCTAGTTGATCAAAGCCGTTTAATTTGATATTGCTGGGATATTTTGAAAACACAGATGATAAGTTTTCGTGTTAGAGCTCATTCGAGTTGAATCTTAAGTCAGCCAATGCTCTGGTGCTAACAACTTACTAAATGTTTCCAGGCAACAGAAAGAAAGCAGCAAAAGGTAAACAATTCAAATATGCTGAAGAGGAACAAACCGATACAAAAATAAAACCTCCTTCTGTATGAAATGCCTCACTTCTAAACAATGTTTACTTCTTCTCTGTTTCATGCATAAAGAGGAAGTACAGAGCCCCACAAAACAAGGGTCAGTGTTTTTCAGAGTTTTTTCACTGTGTTCCTCAAAAGTTGCTACAATTATTTTCAACACTTCAGCAGAAAATTGCTTCAAACCATGAAAACCACTAGAGAGTCTCCAAAGTCACTGAGAGCCTTGATAAAGTCACTGAGGTTGACTGAATGTCTGTCTCCCTGTGCTTTACATGTGATTGAATGTCTCCCTGTGTGTTGGGGGTTGTTTCCCTACAACCACTCTTATGAGGCCTGCGTACTGGGGTGTGGAGTCTGTCTTTTGTACCTTGTGATGCTTATATTTTTTATAGCTCTGGCAAACCAGAAGTGCTGAAATTGCAGTTTGTACCAGCTGACAGCAGCTTCTGACTGTAGTGAACTCCCCTTGGGCCAGCCAGGGTCCAAAAGTGCTCTCCAGTATTTTTTCTGATTGTCAGTGAGTTCTGCCATCAACTCTAACCCATCATCAGAAAACCCTCCTTCTTCTCTAGACACCAGTAAACCATGCTCTCAAGCTGCTGCCCTTTGGATACACAAGCACTTGCTCCAACATCTCTGATGCCCCAGCCTGTAGGTGTGATGGCTTTAGAGGCACCACAGTTCTGGGTGTGGAATGTCTCCTTATTACACAGCTACTTCAGAATCACTCTTTAGCACAAAGGAAGTTAAAGATGCACGTAAAAGCATATTTCAACCTACACCTCTTTTTTTCATTGCACAGTTGAATAGTTTCTAGATTTTTCTTGTAAATGGTTCCCTCATTTAGAGACACAGACATCTCGGGTAACAATCATTAAAAGGTGTCTTATCGTGCTGGAGAACGATACCCACCTATAAGCCACCTTCCATATAAAATCCAGCCAGTGGTCATAAGTCGTATTTTTTTCCACCTTAACCACAATATCAGTCAACCATTTCCTCTTTGTTAAATAAACACTGTGTGACTCCCTTGGAGTGGAAAAACACCTCTTTGCTAGACCAGGTATCATGTCCTGTGCTTGATCACCTGTACCTAACAGCATGTATTGGGTTACATGGCAAGATTTTGATAGCAGAGGGGCTATAGAGGTGGCTTTCTCCAAGAAACTGCTGGAAATGTCTCCTGTGTCCAATAGAGCCAAGGCCAGCCAACTCCAAGATGGTCTCGCTGCTGGCCAAGGTTGAGCCCATCGGTGATGGCAGTAGTACCTCTGGAACAACAAGTTTAAGGGAAAAAGTTACAGTGCAATTTTAGCCAGAGAGGGGACAGAGAATATGTGAGAGCAACAGCCCTGCAGCCCCTGAGGTCAGTGAAAAAGGAGGGGGAGGAGGTGCTCCAGGTGCCAGAGCAGAGATTGACTTGCAGCCCATGGTGAGGCAGGTGTGCCCCTGTAGCCCATGGAGGACCCCATGCTGGAGCAGGTGGATGCCCAAAGGAGGCTGTGATGCTGTGGAGAGACTGTTGGCTCCTGGCAGGAGTCGCAGAGACAATGTGTGATGGACTGACCACAGTCCCCACTCCCCATCCATCTGCACTGCTGTAGGGTGGAGGTAGAGAAGATTAGAAGTGAAGCTGAGCCTGGGATGCAAGAATGAGTGGCAGCAAGATTTTTGAAGATTTGGGTTTATTTCTTATTACTCTACTCTGATTTGATTACTAATAAATAAAATTAATTTCCCCAATCTGACTCTGCTTTGACCCAGATGGTAATTGCTGAGATCTCTCCTTTTCCTTATCTAGACGCAGGAGACTTTCATCATATTTTCTCTTCCCTGTCCAGCAGAGGAAGGGAGTGACAGAGCCATTTTGGTGGGCACCTGGCATCCAGGTAGGGTCAACCCACTATACAGCCCCTTCTATCAGCAAGGGGTAGAATTCTTCCTTTGTCCCTGTTGATGACTCACTACATGTTTCAGTTTGAAGCATTTCCCAACTGAACTTTATGGTCTATGTTGCATTTTTGTAGATTTTTATAATAAAAAATAACAATGTAGTTCATGACTAGCTCAATAGGGCAACCATGATAATAATGTCGCCACTTTGGGCTCAAGTGGGCTTGGTATGATCTTTCCCATCATCTGTGCTCAAAGCACCTTGTAAACTTCCTACACTAAGACAGGAAGGCATTTTTCAGGAGGCTGATTTTTACATTTCAGTTCCTTTACGAAATGGATATGCTCTTGCTCAACTTAATGCACTTTGCAAAGGAGTTAAGCCAAAAATGGAAGTCATGCTAATTATGGAACAAGGATACTCACATAAGGAGTTACACAGAAATAGCCATTCTTGAATAACATTGTATAACCAACATGGGACATATTTTTAAGGTTTTTCACAATTATGGTAAATAGAGCTTTAAGAGTTTAGGCGTTTTTACTTTGTTTTCCTTTCCATTTTTTTTTTTTTAATTGGGTTAGCATGGCCAAGTTTTTGGTAGTGGTGGGGGAGGCCACAGAGGTGGAATCTGTGAGAAGCTGATGGAAGCTTCCACCATGTCTGGAAGAGCCAGTCCCTGGTGGTTCCAAAGACAGACATGCTGCTGGCCAAAACTAGGCCAATTAGAAATGGTGGTAATGTCTCTGTGATAACATATTTAAGAAGAAATCAAAACAAAGGTTGTGGTGCAGTTGTAATTTTTTAGCCAGAGAAGTGTAGAGTGAGAATATATAAGAAGAACAACCCTGCAAACACCAAGGTCAGTGAAGAAGGAGAGAGAGGAGGTGCTCTAGGTGCCTGAGCCGAGATTCCTCTGCAGCCCAAGGTGAAGACCAGGGTGTAGTAAAAAAAAATCAAAAAGAACAAAACTGTGGAACCTGTGGCACAAAATTTACTTCAGATAAATTGCTGAAAAAGCACAGGAGTATTTGTATCTCCAAGTTCTATCCAAAATTTCAGTAAAAGACACCCATTACCATGCAACTAGGAACCCAGAAAACATTTTCAACATTCCTAATACCAGAAAAAGTGATAAAATTTTAATTACATCAGGACATATTAATTCAGTATGCAATGGGGAAAAGATTCTAGTCTCTTATGTTAGCTTGGTGACTCAGGCACCATGGCAGGATTTCCTTCCCTCTTAAAATTCTTTAATTGGAGTGGATGATGAAGCATCTGTTGCCACTCCTTTGGACTCAGTACAGCTGTCTACAGAAAGACACAACTTTTTCATAAACAGACAATGGAAAATCTTTTTCACAGAGTATAAAAGGCCAACAAGCAGTGGAGCCAAAACCATTCCTGAGATCCCTGAAGAATATCAGTGGCATCATGGCAGAGATTATTATAGCCTACATGCTGGATGCTCTGCAACAAATGCAAAGTAACTGGAATAATCTCGACAACCTGATCTACAGAAACAGCTTGCAGTTGGGGCATCTGGCTGTGGGTTAATGTTCCACTTCTTCTAGGAAAATGTTGCTAACTTTTTTTCTTAGGAAGGCAATTGACTATTTTGCCATGTTCCTTCTTTCCCGATCCCTTCAGAAACTCTAGGTGCATGTCTAAGGAACAGGATTATACTGTTGCAGTCATATTGCAATATAGTTATTGTTTCTGGTAAAAATGGGAAACATTTTTAAAGAAAGATAACTTCAATTGTGTATCTTTGTCCTTCTGCATGTGCACAGAGTAGCATTGGGGAGAGAGGAGGACAGGCATCTTTGAAAGCACTAGGGAGCTCAGAAATAATTTGACCATATATTTAGTGTCTGCTTATTAGGAATTTTTATTAAAGGTTTGAAGCCTTTTAACTTCCGCACATTTATAGCCCAGTGATGAGCTAACTGAAAGAAAGAAGGAAAAGCTCCCCATTCAAGTGCATGCACACACCCCCACCCCCCTGTACAAGCAAGAAGAGGGGAATAGTTCTAAGGGAGGAGCAGACACACTCACTGTAAGAGCTGCCTTCCATTACCTACAACACATTGCAGGGCTGACCTTGCCAGGAACTGCTGCAGCAGCCAATTTACCAGCTCAGGAATCACTGACGTGTTATTTTGCCAAGGACTCTGAAGCATTTTAAGGAGAGGTAAAATGCTCCTGTTCTCTTATGTTCAGAAGAGTCAAGAATTCTCACACATACATTATGAGGCCACCCAACAAAGACTATGAAATCATCTCCCTGA
The DNA here is from genome assembly GCA_013397315.1 of Donacobius atricapilla. Lineage (NCBI taxonomy): Eukaryota > Metazoa > Chordata > Aves > Passeriformes > Mimidae > Donacobius > Donacobius atricapilla. Next base: position 1,392,250 of record WBMY01012419.1, read on the forward strand.
GATGATCAAAGGTGTCTGTATTAAAGACTTCTTTTATTTTTGTGTACTAAACTATGGAAATGTATGCATTCTAGTGAAATCTTGCATTGAAATTGGCAATAAAAAGGGAGGTGGGAGTGTTGTAAGACACACATTTACAGACTGATTTGCTCCACATTAGCTTTTTTCTCAACATAAAAGTGCTGTTTGGAAACTGTATCAAAATTATTTCAGTAAGAATTTACTCTCAAACATTTATTGAAAGCTTTTATAACCACAAAGTGCAGGAGAAATATAGATAATATTCAGGATCCTGAGGTCATAGTCCTAAGGATAAATCTTTTTGAATATTTCTGAGAAAGCCTCATTTTAGCCAACTTTTCAGTAAAAAGAGATAAACAGAGAGCAAAGTAGAAGACAAAAAAACGGATCTATGCATAGTTTTCCATCACTACTACTGTAAGTACACTGAAGGATTAGACTGCATGGGATTTCAAGCAGGAGAGGATCTCTGCAATAATATTCTCCACAGCCCCCATTAGGAATTAATGATGCTTCAAGTAGAATTAACTCTTACAAATTTTTGTCCTACTGCTGCTGCTACACAACCATGGCAATATCATGGCTTCTGCCCAGGCTGTGCTCTTAGGGGAAGAGATCTGCAGCAGAAACAGAGAGGCACCAATTCCTCAGGGGCATCTTACTGATCTGCACATCACTCAGCTCCATTAAGCATGTAACTGGGATTCCCACATTTTAACATTCCCACAGAGTGCTCCATCATCCCTAAAGCTCTGAGAGGACAGCAAGTGCCAGCTGAACCTCATGAAAACTCCTGCTTTGTTTCCCTTCCTCTGGGATGTTGTTTCTGGGGTACAATGATAAATATGTATTTGCATACACCTTTAATTCAGCCTATATTCATTTTGTCAGCAAAATATTTGGCTTATCAGGATAAACGAGTGGGAAAACACTGCAGAATTAATGGAAGCACTCAACCTTTTCTAATTATACACTGCATTAAACTTTTATTAGAGAAACCATATAAAGATGGTTTGCTATGAGTGTATTCTCAGAGTAGGTAATTTAGTTTGGTCAATTGAACTGATCAGGCAAACAAAAGTTTAACCCAACAAAGTAAAAATTTTCATGCAAGTGTGGAATCCCTCATTAATCTCTGAACAGAACAGAAACAAAGCTGAAAACTCATTGCCCACTTCAAAAGGTAATAAAGAAATGGTTCTGTATCACAAAAAACTATCCCAAGTCTAAAGCAAAAGGTCGATCTAAGGCACTGTTTCCAAGCATACATGTTTGTCTTTTGTTCATTTTATTTATCTGCCTTTGATGCATCAACTGATGCTGGATTTTATTTATATTACACTATATATTTCTTCAGCTCCAACTCAGATGCAGGTTCTTGCTGTGCAATACAAACATGCCCAAAATAAAACATCATCTTTGTTTCAGAAAGCAATAAACTTAAGGGCTAAACAGACAACACAAAAAAAAAAATGGCAGGGAAAAGGAAAACTCAGAACGCCCATTTCACATTGAGGAGTGGACTCGCAAGATTGTGATGTTACACTGGTGAATGGTAGCAGTGTTTCATTACTGGCATCCATAGGGATAGGGTTACATTTTACATGTACCCAGGGAGACATGGAACATACATGGCAGAGGGGAGGACTGAGCCCCAGTCTGCTGCATGCCGTTCAGAGGTGCTAACATTCTTTCTTTGACTGTTTACCGACACAAAACGCTTTTCACAGAATCCTGGACTCACAGAATGGTTTTGGTTGAAAGGGTCCTTAAAGATCCTCTAGTTCCAATCTCCCTGCCATGAGCTGAGACACCTTTCACTAGACCAGGTTGCTCAAAGACCAGTCCAACATGGCCATCAACATTGCCAGGGATGGGACAGACAGCTTCTCTGGGAAACCTGTTCAGAGAGAAGTGCCTCACCTCTCTCACAGTAAAGAATGTCTTCCTAATACCTGGTCTAAACCTACCCTCTGTCAGTTAAAAGACATTTTCCCTTGTCCTATCACTATATACCCTCTCCAGCTCTGCTGTAGGTCCCCTTTATACTGGGAGATACTGGAAGGCTGCCTCTCTTCTCCAGCCTTAACAACCCTGGCTCTCCCAGCCTGTCTTCACAGGAGAGGTGGTCCAGCCCTCTGATCATCTTCATGGACTTCCTCTTGACTCACTCGAAGAGGTCTACATTTTTCCTATGTTGGGGACCTCTGGACTTAACACTTCAGGTGGGGTCTCATGAGAGCAGAGCAGAGGGGCAGAATCCTCTCCCTTGCCCTGCTGGCAACATTGCTTTGGATGCAGCCCAGGATACAACTGGGCCTTAAGTGCACATTTGCTGGCATATGTCCAGCCTCTCATTCACCAACACCCCCAAGTCCTTCTCCTCAGGGCTGCTCTAAATCCTTTCTCCATCCAGCCTGTACTTCTACTTGGAATTGCCCCACCGCAAGTGCAGGACTTTGCATTTGGCCTTGTTGAAATTGCTGAGGCTTGCATGGATCTGCTTCTCAAGCCTGTCAAGGTTCCTCTGGACAGCATCCCTTCACTCCAGCATGTCAACTGTAGCACACAACTTGGTGGCATCAGTAAACTTGCTGAGGATGTGCTTAATCTCAATCCATGTCATCAAAAAGGATGTTAAACAGTGCCAGCCCCAATACTGACCCCTGAGGGACCCTGCCCAGGGTTTTATTTTTCCTAACCTTATCCCTGGCTGCCCAGACAATCTCTGTGTTCCTCCCAGGCTGCCTGTTCTTTCTTCCCAGCTCTGTAGGGTTCCTTTCTGTGTTTGACTTTGTCCAGGAGCTCCCTGTTCATGCACACAAGAACTCCTGGTGTTCTCACCTGATTTCCTCTATTTTGGGATGCATCACTTTGTATGAATCTGGGATGCATATAATTTGTGCAGAATAAGCACATTCGTTACATATACACTCTATGCACAGTATGGAAAAACACAGTATTTATGGCAGTGTATATATCATTTATACATTATACTTACCTCACAAAATTAGCCCAACAACCTCAGAGCAGTTTGATGCCTGCTTGGTATTTATTAAAAAACTGTCTGTGGCTTTGCCTAGTAATTTGTAGGTGTTAACACCTGCTGGTTGCCTTTTGAGAAGCAGATAATATGTTGCTGATTTGTGATAGACACTGACAGGTTGGTGGGTGGGCAGCCATGCCTCCAAGTCTGTGATTTCAGCTTTTGAGAAACAGGAGGTGTGTGCACTAGAAGAGAATGCGGGCTAAGATGACCTGACCTCCATTGCCAAATCTGGCACACAGGGAAGTAGCTTTTAAATAGGTGTCCTGCTTTATCAGCATGTTTTGTCATGCTGGACAGATCCTTTCAAAAGTTTCCCTGCTTGGCAGCTATTGGAGGAAGACAGAAAATGCAAGTGTGTAATAAAGACTAGACCTGGGTGGAAAACAGAACCTTACCTAACAAAATATTGTTATATTTCAAGTTGGAAAGAAGCCCTTCAACATTTTCAAAATTCTAGAGAGGACAATTTTATTTCCCACATTTCTGCTCCATCATTCATGCACTCGGGGTTTTTAAATAGAAGATAAGAAAGAAGTTTAAATAGATCTATGATTCCAAACAACAACACAAAAATCCAACAAAATTTTTTATTCTAAATGGGTCAAAATCTTTTTCTTTCAAAATTAACATAGACAAAACTAGCCTTTAAATGACTTCCAAAGTCAATATTATCCCTGTTATCTTGCCAATCAGCTAGTAAAAATACCTACTGTTGTATAATTCTTTGAGAATCACACATAAGAGGTGGTATATACACATAGTAAATAATAATAATAATAATAATAATAATAATAATAATAATAATAATAATAATAATACTAGCCCTTGTAGATAGATATTGATTTAATACACTCCTTTTAGCTAAGCTATAAATTTGTAACAATAAAAGAAGAACTCCAGCAAAATAAAGCTGACCTCTCTTGTGGGATGTGATTGACAGAATAAAATGGTTACTCTAAATACTACATTAAATGCTGCTAGTCTGAATCAAGATCTTTCACAGCTGAGTTTTCTCTGATTCCTACTGAATTTTTCTGTGGAAAATACTCATTTGTTGATAGCTTCACTATATGTATTACAGCAATGATTTTAAGGGACGTATACTGAAGCTTCAAATCATATTTTGGAAGAACGTATTCAGGCTTACATTCCTCGAAATCCCAGATCAATATGTGATATATTTCTAAAGAGATACACACATTTTCAGAGGGAAATGTGGCAGACAGAGCAGAATCTAAAGAAGATCTTCAGCTGTAGCATGTAGAACCTCAATCTTGATGATCATGTCACCTTTTTCTTTATTAATATTCTATCTTTTACTTATATATGATGATAGAAATTGCTTGAAATGAAAACAACTGCTTCCTTATTGGCAACTTTGTGGTATTAGGCACAGTCTGAATTTTGTTTTGCAACAGCATGTGTCATTCTGCTGAGGGCAAGCAATGATGAGCAATTCTTTGCTGCAAACTTTATCAACTAACTTCAGCGGCTTCTCTGTGTAGTTTAAGGCAGGTGGCCATGCAGAAACCACAAAAAAAAAAGCTGTTTTCCTGTTCTGCGCTCCAGAGAAATGTCTGATTTGCCTATGTGCTCAAGCTCTATGACATATAGTGCTTCATGCTTCAGATTCAGTGGCTGTGATTGCAGATATATGCTAACCTTGTTCAGGAAGGAAAGCAACACTTTACCAGCTGATAAAGTGTAAACTTCTACTTCACGACCAATTCGGACTTTTCCAATGCTATCTGAACACACAAGCATTCAGCTTGAATGCCATAGCAGCGTGGAATACAGAGCACTGAACTGGAATTTAGAAAACCTGAGTTTTGTAACTGGTCTGGTGAATAGACTAAAATCCTCCACTTTTGGAGCCATCAGCCATAAGACAGGAAAAAGACGATCTATCCATGAAAAGTGTCATGGAAAGCCAGTTACAACATACTACGAACATGATATTGCAATTCTTTTATGAACTGGAGTCAGGTCCAAGCAATGAAGTCTAGATTCTGATGCTCCATTTGCAAGTCAAACTTTGCCTGTCTAATCTCATGCCTAAAAATACCCTCAACGCAGGCTTTATGTGTGAAAGGAAACATACCATTCCTTTTCTTCCAAGGCTTGTAACATTTTTTCTTACGATTTAAACAATAACTATTGTTTTTTGGTGTTTTTGTTGAATTTGCTCATTAGAAATCACTCATGAGTTCAGAGAAAGGGTAGGGCATGCCACCCCAAAGGAAAAATTTCTGAGCAGGTATGAGTTCCTAAAGTAGAAGCACAGAAAAAGAAGACCCTGGTTTGTTTTATTCCTTTGCTTGTCGAATAGCCATAGCAAAACATAGATGGTACATAATGATCTATGTGACCTGACATTATGTCTATAATTCAGTGCCTTTATCTACTAGATTTTCTCCTATAGCTGAGGCACTCTTTTTCCAGAGACAAACAAGTGTCATTTTGTCACACAGAAAGCACCTCAGATATTAAAATATGTCTGCCTGCAGCAGGACAGCAAAAGTTTATCCCAATTTCACATGACAATATAATTAGAATGGGCAAAGTTTGAAAAAAGATCAGTCCATCAAATTAAAAAGTTTTCATTAAATCCTGATGGTGCAATACCATTAACAGTGGATACCTCTGGCTGAATCAAAGGTAAAAATGTGATTTTCCTCTATATCCAATTTTATAGTTTTAATTGAGTCACTAAAACCTATTTTCATATACATAAAATTATATAAATAAGAGTTACTTAAGGACTACTTGTACACTTTTGACATTGCTGTGACTGCACTCCAGCCTTCAAAAACTTGCCAATGCCAGGAATCAGTTTACAAGAGAACAAAATGTACTTTATAGACAAATTAGTAGTGAAAGCAGATGAACTTGTTCTGAAGAAGGTTTCAGTATGTGCCTTTTGAAAAAGACATGCCCCACCATTTACAGCTATAGTGAGTCAGAGAGGAGAACTGGGCAAGGCCAACTCCTCAGAGAAAAGCATGACTCACCAAATGGTGTTTAAACTGAGCACCCTGGTCCTGACTTCCTTATAGTATGAAACAACACTATGGAAGAGATGGAAGTGGTCAAATGAAGAAACATTTGCTCCTGTGGGACCACTTTTTCCTAGCCCTTTATCATCTGCCTTTATTGATAACTTCATCTTCATATATAGAGCTGAGGAATGAAGGAATTCTGATCTCACTGAAAAAGTAGGCACGTTGGATAGGAATGATTCAAATGCAAGTAAATAGAACACAGATAAAATGAAGGATAAATTTCCTTGAAAAAAATTAATGATTACTTGATGGTCTTAGAGATGGTCTAACTTAGACAGAACAGAGTTTCATATGTAGCCGCTTTTGTAATTATCAATCTTTTGCAGTGTATGTGATCCTGTTTTCTCAGAAAGGCTAGAAGCCCCCTCACTGTGCTGCAGTCAGAGATGGCCAAGGCTGGTCCTATGTTTTTGTCCCCAGCTCAGCAAAGACACACTCATGGCAAAGAGCCCTTCAAAAGCCTGAATTATCAAAGCACTCAAACATAAGATAGGAGTCCTTAGGGACTTAGTAGTATCACAGAGTAGGACAGGCAGTGAAATAAAATTAAGAGATCATTCTAATACCCTACTCTGTGGAACAATGTACACTAATCTCTGTAAAATGAATACCCAAAAATCTCTGCTCTAGAAAGCACTCTGGCACTGTTGGGTGGGGAGCTTGATGGAGGGACTGATGCCCAGGTAGGCCTTTGGCTAAATATTGCATTGCACAGAGCTGAGCTGTCGCTGGCATGGCACAGCTTTCTAAATCAGCACAGCGGCTGCCTACAGGAGCAGAAACAAAAGGTTCACCCCTTCCCAGGACATCCCACCAGGGCAAACATGACCATCCTCAACATAAGTGGATTTAACCAGTCACTAGGAACAAAAAATGATACAAGAATTTTTGTCCACACTTTTTATAAGATTTCTGTTATATTCTCGGTCTATAGTGAACCAGCTGTTGGATTTAATTAGTTTTTTCTTAAATAGTACATGGTAAAAAGGTATCTCACAATTCCATATGAATCTTTCTTCATACTAATTTTTTTAATACCTTAGTCTTGGTGAAATCCCATTCATTCCAAATACTTCCCCCAGATTTTTATTTCTTGGGACATTACCTGTGGGACTATGCTTCTTCTTGATAAAAACATTTCATAGTAACCAGAGTGAAATTAATTCTTTCATCATATAAAAGGGAATAAAAGCAAAGCTGCCATTCAATTTAGTGGCAGAATATTTGTGAGAGGCTTCCATAATTTCCCGAAAGCATGTTCTGCAATGAAATTCAATTTAATTTGATATGATCATGGTCATCTTGAGAAATGCTGCACATTTCAAGCTGCCAGTCAGCCCCAGCTAAAACCCAAAACTGGTCTTTCAATGCACTTTGGTTTTATATATACAAAATATATTTATTTTGGGTGGTCTGAGGTTTCTGTGGGGCTTTTTTTTCCTGAAGCAGTCAAAATTATTTATATGTTGCTTTCAGAGTTGACAGGCAGTTTATTTCATTATCAGCATTAACCATACTTCTTGAATTTCCTGTCATTTGACATCATCCTAATTGATTACAAAAGAAGAAAGGAGAACACTGAGTGCCTCTGCAGGAGACTGTGAAACTAATACAGATATCTGCTTAATTTCAATACTTCTCCAAAAAGGTTCACGCCGTCAGTGCCTGAGGAGAGCAGAGGTTTGAAATGAAAAGTGTTTCTCAGCTTTTTGCCTAGTTAATCCCTTTGTTCAGAGACCACTTCATTTAAAGGTCACCTCTGATACTTTAAAGTCACAATTAAAAATTTTGTTACATCTCAGTAAATATGTGAGTAGAAACTGAGCCAACTACAAATACAATAAAAATATTATTTTAAAAAAATTATCCTCCAGAAATATATGGCATTTTACAACCCATGTCTATGTATCACAATTAAAATGTGCTTTGATGCAGGATATGAATATTGATTGTACCTCTAGAAATCCATGTGATTCTTGATCCACTTTTCCCCTGCACTCTGTATGATAAATAGTGGGCATAAGTCTATGAAACTAACTGTACCAAATCATCTACTGTCTTGGAAGCTAAGAAGGAAAAGAAAACACATCAACCTATTTATTCAAGTTTTCTCCAGAGAAACCAACATGGAAGTTCTGCCACCTTGGAAAGGTTATTCTTCCTTACTGCTATGTGTAAATATGGTATGATAAAAAATGTTCTGACATGGAAATCTCAAAAATTAAAAAAAGAAAATCAACTGTTTGTCTCTGATAGATATTCCAGTTTGACCAGTTCTGAGTCAAGAGGAGGACGTGAGAAATCTAGGAAAGCAAAGTATGTTGTTCTGCGACAGAACAAAAGGAAATGGTCTCAAGTTGTGCCAGAGGAGGTTTAGATGGGATATTAGAAAAAAATTCCTCACTGAAAGGGCTGTCAAGCACTGGAACAGGCTGGCCAGGGACGTAGTAGAATCACTGTCCATGGAAGCAATGAAAAACCATCTAGTTGTAGCATTTAGGGACATGGTTCAGTGGTGAAGGTGACAGTGCTAAGTTAATAGTAGAACTGGATGATTTTAGAGGTCTTTTCCATTGTTAACTGTTGTTATAGGACACAAAATTAGACTACACGACTCTTGAAGTTGCCAGAAAGCTAAAAGATATTTATTCAAAGTTTGACCCCCTTATATACTAGATCGCTACTGCTCAACCGATTGGTGCTAGAAGTAACACCCATTCAATCACATTGGCCAACACAGAGAGACATCAAATTGTCTCCACCTCTAAAGAAAGAATGAAAACAAAATAGAGTTAGCAAAAGCATCTTCTTTTGTTTACAGAAAATTCTGTGAGAATGGAATTTTAGAAATCAAAGCATCTCAGGCTGAAAAATCAGGGCTACAGTTAACAATTCTATATATTCTATATATCCTACTGAAGCTGGGTATTGTTTAGTTTTAAAATAAAACATGTAAAAGGTTCATATAGGAAAAAGGGAAAAGTTTGCTTTGTTCCCTTCATGAAAAAAAGAGGTTCATAGAATAAACTTGAACCTTTTAATTATAAAACTGTTTTATTTAAAAGACAGGTATTTTTTGACATTCAAGTGCAGTCTGCTTTAAAAAAGGGTGTGTGCTTCAATTTGTGAGCTCAGCATTGATGTAGTATGTCACACACACACAAACACACTCACACTTTGATTAGAAGGCATGAACTAAAACTCTACTCTATTTGAAAGTCTGACTCTAATATATATCATATTTACAAAAGGCCAGGGATTGAGGGAGAAGGTTGATACCTCTCCCCATCCCATTGGTCAGGACAACTGTCCATTAGCTGTTTATATTTCTAATAAAAAGAATGTAAACTATTTTGAAACTATACAATAACATTGGTTGTGTTTATAGACTAGAGTGTGAGAAAGAATCTAAAACATGAAACTGTGAAACAGAAGAGAAGGTTGAAAAAATCAGGGCGACACAGCATCTTTACCATCTTCAGAAGAGGAAGAAGAGTTGATTCTAGACCTGTGTTTGAAGCTGAGTGCTGTGAGACTCATAACATGACACACAAGGTGTCTTTATCACTATTAGACTTAATGCCACTGACTCACACCAGGAAGCTTGGCAGCAAAGTCAGCTCTTCGAACAGCCTAAGGCTTAAAGGCCAAGTTACAGTCATCATTTCCATGTATGCAGAACAAGAAGAGCTTCAACCAGAGAAAGCATTTTTGTACCATTTGAGATTCTCCTGAAATAACACTGGGAAAAGCTCCAGGGAAGCCAATGAAATTACACAAGGGGTTCATCTGTTTGACAAGCATCATCTCTGCAATGTTTACCATAGCAAACAGAAGACACCCTTAACAAAAGTAAAAATATATTTCCAAACAGAAGTGTAGAAAAAGGAAAATATTACCAGTCCACCAAAAAAAGAGATCATGCAATCTCAAACTTAGCAGATTTTTGATAAGTTTTTTAAATGTCCTTTTGCTGTCAGGGCATTTACGTTCACAATCTTTCAAACCTTTTTTCACAGAGGAAGCGTCTTTCTTCACAGTTCCTATGGCCAGGAGCTTTCTTTAATTAAAAACAAACACTCCCAAATTGTATATAAACCAAGTGGATTTTACAGACTGGAACCTCAGCAGTGATCCTGGGGGTGCCTGCCTAATCCACACAGCTGGGTTCACTTTCACAGAAAACTGACGCAGAGAGGAGAGAGTGCAATAAGGTCTCATCCCAGCACGGAGCTAGGGTTCCTGCACAGGTCTCAGAATTAAGAAGTGCTTCTCTCAATAATTAATAGAAGAACTATTGCATCTGGTAACAAATCAGTGCAAATCTCAGCCTCCAAGGAGACAATTTTGGGAAAATGTGCCAAATTAGATAAGATGGTAATTTAAGATACAAACTGACAATACTCAATTTTTTTTTTTTTTTTTTTTTGCAACACATTTATGGACTGTGCTATATACCTGTAATGTGGACTCACTGTCTGGGGAAGTGAACGCCTTCCATGAAATTTGGGCAAGTAATTTCAAGTCTACCACCAATTATAAACATCAGGATTAGAGTCATTGACTCAACACCATTAACAAAACTGAAAAGGAAGGGTGAACAAAAAAGGAACTAATAGATCATTAGGCTGTATCAATTACATTCCACATTCTTTTCTATACTTCGACAAAACTCCAGTCAGCTCCTTTGAAGAATGTAAGACTATGCCGTAAACCTTAGGAGATACACTAAAGCTGTGTGAAGGACTTGCAGTTCTTCATTGTCAAAACTTTCACTGAAATGATTTTTCCAAGCATCAGTTATTGTACTGTTGCAGTGAATAACAAGCTGTTTAAAAACAAAACAAAGCACCTCTGTTTTTCCTTTGGGTGCCATCGTATGGCACTTCTTCATTCAGTAACCCATATCTGTTATTGCTAAGCTTTGTGCATCATTAAGAAAGTTGTTTATGAAAGTGGTGTTGTACAGCTTTCTGTTTTGGTAGAGAATGAAAGTTATCTGAAAGGCATGGAAATTTTATTTTATCGCAGTTTCAGCTATTGGTAAATGAAGCATTGCTTGTATGTGTCAATCTTCTACAGCACCTCAATAAAATGGCCAATTAAAATGTTACATCTTATGCTCTCTCCATCTATCAAGCAGCCTTCACAGTTATATTTGCCAATACTAAATGGCCTCCTGAATCATCAGCCCTGTAAAATCCCACTTTCTCATACAGGCTGTTATTCAGCCCTGATAATTCTTTTTGCTTTCAAAGTTACATCAAGATTTAATGAAAATATGGAAACTTTTTTGATAAAAAGGAAAACTGCCTATTTTGTACTTTTCATCTTGTTATATTCTAAAACTGCAGCTTCTTGTCCTGAGGGTATAGATGAGGTATCCACTATTACTAAAATTTAGCCAAGGGCTGTCATAATTCATTGTTACTGATCAGAATAATTTCCAAATGTCCAAAAAGAACTGCATAAAAAAAAGCCCTATGGGAATTCAACACAACTGCAATGATAAAAACACAAGATAAATAGAAAAGAAACATAAGAAAATGAAATTAAAGAGAAAAAAAGAAATTATTTCCTTCACTGTTTTGTAAACATTTTTCCTAACATTATTGTTCATTTCTTACACTTCCTTTATGTGCAACTACATCAATACAGCACTGTGTGTGGCAGCTCTGCTCTAGTTTGGATCAACACCATGGCATTTGCTTTTATCATACTGAGTAAAAGCAACTTGACCACCTCTACCCTTTACCTTAGATTTCTACTCTCAACTTACCCTACAGAAAAAAAAGTGTATTGACTGAATATTTTTCATATAGGTCTTTATAACTATATATGTTACCAACTATTACAGATAGAAAAGTTAAGTATAGGAATTGCATATATAAATGCAGGGCAGGGAGATTTGTGCCAGTCTAATTTCTATGGCCATTTAGTGCCATGTCTGACAGGCCTAAAACACATCTGACATCTGAACATATGAGTTTTACCTATAGAGAGCTGCATTGTGTCAAGCAAAGGAAGTTAGTATGATGATCTTTATTTTAGGGTTTTAGTTGGCTGTTTAGATATAACATAGAAAATGTTGACTACCAGAGTCTAAGGAGTGATATAATTCAAAATCCAGTGGGAATTGTACTAGAGAAAAAAGAAGCTTGAGTGTGGCACTGATGATCTGTGAGGCAGAATACATTTCTAAGTAACATTTTGTACTTGGTGGTGCTTAAGTGTGGCAGACATCCCAGATGGACACCACGGTTGTAACACTACTGAGATAGTATAAAGATGAAAATAATTGATGCCACTTTAAGATAGTGTCTTTTAGCTACTCACTGACAATATGGGCTTGCAGATGGGGATAAACTCCTGGTTTCTTGAAGGATCACAGAAAGTGCTGCATAAAAAATATAATCCAATTATCTTCCTACACTGAGTCTCTTGGCTGTGCAGTACATTAGTCTAACACCTTTGCCTCTATTCCAAATAGAGGAATAAAGGCATTTATGTAAACCAAATTACTTAAGTTATTCATAGCTCTCATTAATGCAAATAAGAATAAAATTCCACTTTTTTTGTAAACATGGGTGAACACACATCTGAATACAGTGCTATGCTATGCATAACAGTCTCTCTAGTTACTACAGTTCAGACACAAATTGCAGCAATTCTTTCCCCACTGCCCACCAAATGCAAAAAGACACATAAAGGGAGCACATTTTGACCCTCCTGCCGACAAAACAGCAATAGATACATACTGAAGTAGGAACAATGTGCTTCATTTTTCTGGTGGTGTGCCAGTAACACATCAGCTGCGCTATGGAACAAATTCCACAAAGCCTCAACATTAGCACTGGGAAAAAAAAAAACAAAAAAAAACCAAAACAAAACAAAAACCCAAAAACAAACCAAAAAAACCCCACACATGATATTTAGGAAGATAACAATGTGACTGAAATGCTCCATACCAGCCATTAAGCGCCCAGGCAAAGTTCCTCTGAAGTCAGTAGTAAAATTCTCATAACTAAATGTTATGAAATGAGGTACAATGAGGTACAGCCACTTCTAAGGTACAGTCCTGTTTCTGACTTGGGTCCTCAGTGAGAGAGAATCAAATACTACATGAAAATGAAAAAATCCTGTATGAAAGCAGTTTTGACAACATTAAGTTGTATCGGTACATATCAAATAGCTGATACTGCTTTCATCATATTTTGTCAATCTCTATGCTAGTTAGGACTGATATGTAAATAGTTGCTTAAATGTCTTTACTTCAGCACAATGGTTCCATAAAAATGCTTTGGTAGCCAAAAAATATCTATTCTAAGCAGGTTATCTTTACTGTCTTTTTTTTCCTACTTTTCTTTAATGCAAAACTGGCAGTTCTTCAGGACTCCATGCTGCTGTCTCTCATATTCTCATCATTTATTGAAAATCTGCCTGAAGGATGAATTCAGAAGCATAGCAGTAGCACTATTTATTTTCTAGCCCCTTTACTCTGCTAATAGACTTTCAGTAGTAGCACAATCTAAACTATTTATAGTGAATGGAGAATCCTACCTCTTCCAAATAAAACATGTGACTGAAAGCAGGTAGTATAAATGGTTTACAACCCACTGGGAGGGTGTGAGTAATGAGTGACTGTACTATTTCCTGTTGCTGGATAGAATTAAAACAGTTTGCTTTATATCTCTGGGCCAGAAACCGATGGTTAGACTCATCACTTAATTTGATTTCTCAATGTAAATATTTCAGGGAATTTATTTATCTACCTATCTATCTGGTTTAGGGAGATTTTTTTCCCCAGATTATTCTACTTCCGCATCCAATAATATTCAACACTACACTTGTGTTTTGCCTGGAAAGGAGTCCCAAAGGTTCTAAGTCAGAGACTAGCTGACCAGGAGTGTTGATATTACTGTGTACAGATACAGGCCCTGAGGACTAGCCTCCTACAGAAAGCTTCACTTAGCTGGGACTGTAGTGAATTATTTACATCCTGCTTTCTATTTTACAATTCAGCTAATCCTAGGGAGAAACAAAACTCTGCCCACTCAAGCAAAACCCTCTGAACCCTCCTTTTTTTTTTTCCTTTTTCCTATTATTTGGACTGCTCATAAGTTATCACAGAATAATAGAATACTCAGAGTAGGAAGGGACCCACAAGGATCATCAAATCCAGCTCTTAAGTGAAGGGCCCATAGGGGGATCAAACCCACAACCTTGGCATTTATCTGCCCAATGCTCTAACCAGCTGAGCTAATCTCAGGGGCATATGAAAGTTTCCATACAACATCAGTAAATTCCCCTCTATCCATATTCTCTGTGTTCTCTTCTAAAGCAATACCCAATTTGAAATTTCCATGCAACTTGGATGATTTTCCCTTGTTTTGTATTCTATTGACCTTCCATGCATTTTTTTATTCAGCTAAGTACCTGGTGTCATTTCACAGGTTCAAGGTCTCAGCTGGGCCCAACAATCTTCCCACTTTCTGGTTACTGAGTTTTTTCCTTTACATTAAATAAATGTGACACTGTCTGCATATTTCTTATACTGCTTTTTCTTTTTACGTGCTTTATATCAATTAATTCAACTTACAATTTCTGATGGAATTCACCTAAGGTTTTGTAGGTATGGCACACTCTTGTGAGGCATGTAAGACATTTGGCCTTTGCTTGGTTTTGGAATCACAGGTAGGAATGGGCTGCCTGGATAGCAAATGTCACTAATCTAACCTGCATAAATATGTCTCCATTCAAATATCATTTCACATTCTGTCAGAAACATGAGGAACATGAAGAATGTTTTCACTTACAAGTCTTAGGTTGTGTTCAAAATATGCTCAGTTCAAGTCTTTTGAATACCTGATATCAGCAAAGACACATAAACCAAAAGCAGGCTTGGAATCTACCATCTTTAGTAAACCTAAATAAATATTCCAGTTGTGCCTTAAAGAAAGCCTTTCAGGTGCTCTGCCTCCAAGATTTTAAAATTCTGATTCAAATTGAGCACATTGTGGGGTTTTAGTTCATATTCACCCTTTCTCTGAAGAAATCTGCATACAGTATTGTCTAGCAAATTGCTGCAAGCAGACTATTACCTGTCTTAAATTGCAAAGCTTTTAAAATAACAAGTCTCTCCAAACAGCCTTTAGACTTCTTTGGTAATAAGAGACAATGGAACTCATTTGTAGAATAGCTAGAATTTCAGCAGTAATAGATGAAATATTAAAAATTAAATAAGTTTTTAAGCAACATCTGTTCTGTTTCCTGATATTCCATTATCATCTCCCCATCACCTTTTTCTTATGTACTTCTGCTTCTTTCATTGCCAACCAGTATTTGCTATTTCAAACACATGAATATGGGCAAGCAAAGTGGAAGTGTCCCAATGTAGGTAAGGGAAAGATTTGACTGTACAGCCTTTACAGTAACTGATGATGTGTCTGCTACTGATTGTTTAACCACGATGTAAGCATTGATGAGTGACTCTACAGGCAATTCGGAGAAATTTCTGGGTTGGTACCTCTGGTCCTAATGAGAGATTTCAACTTCCTAGACATCAGCTGGGAATATCACACTGCTGTGATGAGCAGGTCTTGGAAATTCTTGAAGTTTGTAGGAGGTCTTGTGGCCACAGGTACTCTGTGACAACTAGGAAAAATCCCTCCTAGACTTGCCTTTGGGAATACAGCCAGAGGATGTGATTGCAGATGGCTGTTTTGCCCATAGGGAACAGGAAATGGTTGAATGCATGCACAGCAATGGCTACACAGTAGAAAGAGAAGGAATCATTCTTTCTGGGACAGAATAAAATTTTTCTCCAGAAGTACATTTTGCCTCACAGAAATCATTAATTTATCTTTCCAAGAGCATTCTAGGTTAACAAAAGTGGAAATGAAACGCACAAAAATAAATCACTCAAACCCAAACGTATACATCTTGATAAGATATACAGAGTATGGATATGTATTACAATGCTTAATGGCAGAGTTTGAAAAAAAATATTACAGGCTACAGTTATTTATATAGTAGAAAAATTACTCAGATGCTTGGGGGCTTTTTTTAATAAAAGCTCTGGTTGTCTTTGGAAATAAAAAAAAACAGAATATATAATATTTCTCATCTTTAATCTGTATTTGGTAAAAAAATATTCTATCTGTAGATGAAAAAATACATCATAAAATATTCTAGTAGGACAGCTGAAGCAGAAAACTAATAATCTGATCTTTTGTTCAGTTTAGATACTTCTTAGATTACATATTAAAAAGTTATTGTTCTCTTATAACAATCCATTAATTATAAGAGCATTTATGGCAAATACTGTCTATGTGCCATTTAAATCATTATTCTTGTTTATAAGTGTATAAACAATTGTTTTTTCTATTTTATGAAGTGGGAAAGAAACAGTTGCTTCTGTTATATTAACTCATGAGTCAAGACAATCAGAAAGGGACAGCTAATGGTAACATATTCCATGTCCCACTCCTTGAGAAAACAAGTTTTACAGAAAGATTCTATTAACAGCCAAAGACAAACCCAAATCCAATACTGTTGGGAAGGATAAAAGTTTGACAGGAATATTTCACAGATATGTAGGTTTAACAGAAGAGTCTCTGGATGTGGAACCTGAAAGCTGAGTAGAAATGAAAGCAAGTTTTGATTTAGAAAAATAAAAAATGTTAGGGATTGCTGAGTTAGTTGTTATTGGACAAAGGTTAAGATGAGCTGGAAGGAGATTTTATGACTAGAACAAAGGATATGTTGACCACAAACAAAAAGATTTTTTTACCAAGTAAAGATAAATCTCAGGAAAACCCAAAGCAAACAAAAAGATGTTTCTATCAAGTAGAAAAAAAAAAGTCTAAAAATTTTCCACTGCAAGAAAACAGAAAAACAACTTTAAGTTTAAACTGTAACATACTAACTGGATGCGATAGGATAGTACTAACCATGATGTGGTAAAGTTAGTAGTTGTGATAGGCTATCAGTGAATGTAAAGGTATTGATTGGTTATTAAGTATCATGATGCTCAGTAAAGAAAGGATATAATGCATTGTAACCCGAACTAAAGTGGCTTCAGGCTTCAGGCTTGCCTATAAGCTGATGCTGACAGCTATGGGCATTGGCTCTGTTACCCACAGCCTATGACTGCTGTAGCTTCAATCTATGAAATAAACAGCACCCTTAAAAGAGCCGCCTGGAGTTCTGTATCTTTCATTCAGGCTCCTACACAATACAAAATATAACCAGGTTACAACTTGTTCCATATAATTACATAAATCCATCACTGTTGCTGAATACATTTTTGTTGTTAATATACTGTCCAAGCTAGAAATTTGGGCTATTTTTTAATTCTTTGCCACTCAGTAGTCTACTGAAAAATAATAGATACTAAGAAAGAGAGTGTCTCTAGCCCTCCTGAAGACCCTTGTCATTATGGCAAATTTTTTCTCCCTGCTTTGTTGACCAAATTGAATTATTCCCAAAGTCAAATCATATTTTCCCTTCAGTTCATAGTGTCAATACTTCAGAGTAATCCTGTAAATAGTTTGAATATTCCTTTAGACTACTGGATTAATGTTTCAGGCACTGAAGCTTATTCTGAGTGGGTACATTTTAAAGCAATATAGTAGATAATTATCTTTGCTTTTTGTGATGACTGGCTGTGGAAATATTGGACACACTAACAGATCATATTTATTGGCATTTTTGAACTGTTACCTATTATTTTTTCAGATGATTAAATTCTATCCAGATCATCCAAGTTAAATTTTAAGAGGCTTTCTCATATAAAATCTGCACTCAAATCCTGTCTGACAGTTTTTATGAACTTCCTTTCAGAAATTCAAAACCACAGAAACACACCTCTGCAAACAAAGACTAGGGCATTGCTAGAAGCTAACAGTTTGTATTTTGTCTCTTCATGCTCAAACATGAATCTGGCATTCACTAAATTATTGAAATGTATGATAAAAAATATCCACGTGCCAGGCACTAGAAAACCACTGACCTGAAACAGAAAGAAAAAAAAAGAGAGGTGATCTTGGAAAAAGGGATATGAAAGAAAAAGCAAATTAGTAGTTCCAAACCAGTGAGTCATCAAGCCTAAACAGTGTCAGTGAGAGTGCAGAAGCAGTTATATAATATTACTGAATTACCAGAGGGATTGTGCTGTACTGTATTAAAAAAAAAAAGAAAATTGTAAGGTGGCAAAATGTCATATCATACCAAGTTATTTGAGTTTGCATTGTCCAGAGAAGATTGTTGGAAAGTGCCAAAAGACCTCAGAGCATCATGAGGGTATAATTGAGTACTTATTATGCACATTGAAGAGCATACACATTTAAGAGAAATATATAAGCCACCTGTGCAGTTTAATTGTATCCAAAGAAACCTGCATGTTATTACAGAAAGCCAGGAAATCTGCATTTAAAAAACTGGAAACAATGCCTTTATGTTTATAAACAGTAAAGTCTTATCTGGCGTATTCTGTGAGGCACTGAACACCTACTCTGTAAAAATATGTATCAGAACAAGAAATGTCTAGCTATTGACAAAGAAAGATGATGGGATGCTTTAAGGATTTGTACCTTACATCAGGAAGAGGAATACTAAGTGACATCAAATGTATAATGTATATAATGAGTGGAGGACGAGGAGCTATTGTCTCTGACTTGTGACAGAATAAGAACATATACAATCAAACAAAGAGAAAGTAAGCTCCCAACTGATTAATTGTGTTTTTACCCAAACAGAAATAAAACCAAGGAGCTCACTGCCAAAGGCTGCCAGATACCTACCAATGTGCCAAAGTTGGACTGAAAACTGGCATTTTACCAAAGGTGGTAGCATAAGACTGATAAGGATCTTAGAAAGGTCATTAAACTGGCAACTGTACAGACTTGGCCAACCTCTAAATAGAGACCAGAAGCCTCAGTATTGGAGTTTGCCAAACTCTTGCAATTTTCCTTGAAGGACCAGGCCCTGTTCACTTATTTGAAAAAACAACTAATTGACAACGTGCCTAAATCTAAATTACAACTCTTGCATTCATTAGAGGAAAATCAAACGTGATTAACTCTCTGAAATTCTTAATTCTGTCTGTAAGGCACACCCATGGTCTTGCAGTTTGACCCAAGCACAGAAGGATAAAAGAAATGAGAGAAAGAAACAGTCACCAAGAAAAGTATATGGGAGTTTCAAAGATTTGGTCTGAAGAAACATCTGGTTTAGGTATACCACCAAGCGTAAAGGCTACAGGATGAACTTAATCAGCATTAAATATTCTTCACTACAAACACAGACAGTAGCCTGGTGACAAGTTTGATCATATCTTTTGTCTCAGTATTGCAGCTGAAACCAACACAGTTTTATTCCTGCAAAGACTGAAGGATCAGGTCTTCAAGAATTAAGTATAAATATGATTATGAGAGCACCTACATTAACACAAGAGGCTGTGAAGTGTAGAAGATGCTTTTACATTGCAGCTGGCATTGTGGGATTATAAAGGAGAAGCAAGGTCAAACTGAGAAGCTGTGTGTCCTTTCCTCCTCGACTAGTCCAATCTTCCAGCAACATTGCTTAAAGAATTATCAGACTCTGTTCTTCAGATGATTTGTGTTTTGATTTGGAATGACCTAAAGAAGCCCAATGGAAAATACGTCAGAAGCACTGAAACTTGGAACATTATTTTAATTCCCTGATCAAACTGATTGTAGTCATCAGTCTACAGTCACATCTATCTTGATGTGCTTGTGTGTGGGCTCGACATTTTCTGAGTCTGAATTTTAGCTTGCTAACTATTGCTAGCTCCTTTTCCAAGGAAAAGCTGTCAACAGTTTCTCTTTTCAAAACATCTCTCTCTGTTTCTCAAAACAGGTTAAGTAAACAGTGTTCCCTTTCCCATAACAACTGTCCCCAGGTGTTGTTTCCTATTACTTAACCAGTGGAGAGAAGTGTCAGTCCCATGGACCAATAATATACCTTTTTAGCACAGCATGTTATAAAAGAAACTGCTGGAATTGTAAATAAAGCCTTCTTTCTCTTCTGACAACTATATAAAATCAATCTATTTTTGTGTCCTATCGTGACACTTGTGCACCTCCTTCAACAGGCTGCTTGTTTATTTTGTTTGCACAGTGGTTTTAATGCTAATAACAGAACACTGAATTTCTATGGCCTGTGAACTAATTTGATTTCTTCCCAGGTCTTCAATCAGCCAGAGTTATCTCTCTTGTAAATGAGGAAGAGACAGTAAACCAAAGACCTTCAGTGCTCAAGTGAAAAAAAAAACCAAAAAAACCCAAACAAAACCCAAACAAAACAAAAACAAACAAATAAACAAACAAACAACAAAATAAAACCACCAAAATAATTCAACACCAACACCATCTTCCTACCAGCAGGCAGGAACTGGCAGCTTTAAGCTCGAACAATAAGTAGCATATATACCTCAGCCTATCTCACACAATAGAAGGGCAACCTCTTTCAGTGAGGAAATGTATTTCAGCTTCAAACTCTCCAAGGATTGCTCCAAGCAAATTCTTATTTTAAATATTAAAATATTAACTCCTTGATACTATCTTCTGAAACAGCACCTTTACTCAGTGCAGCCTGAAAAGAATATGAGAGAAAGTCTCTACAACAGCATAAGAAGGGAAAGGAAGAAACAACGCTAAGAAAAAACCCTCAGAGTAGAAAAATCCCTCAGAGTAGAGCCATCAAAGAAGTGGCAGCAGAAAAAGCTGTCAGGGAGAAAAGGAACTGACCCACCTACAGATGCAGAGCACTCATACAACTGTTAAACCAAGAAAATTAAGAACCGGCCACTGAGTCAACAAGTCCTGTGGCTTTTTAATGGTGGTGCTACTGGTCTTTATTGGAGTCAACCTTGAATTCCAGTGATGCAGGCAAGAGGGAGACCCACTATGAGTAGGTCCTCAAGTATCTCTGTCACACTGGACACACTTCTTTACTTAATCCCCTGATGTTATTTCATTCTTTAATTTCATTTAACCCTTTGCAATTCACCCTCTTCTTTTAATCACCTTTATTAAGCACTAAGATGAGGGTTCTCATATTCTCCATGTAAATGATCACAATTCAAGTAGGCTGCAATCAATCACTGACCAGTAAGGGAAAAGATCAGAAGAAAGGGAGAAGCCGGGGGCACAGTGCTTAGTGTTGGATCTATTCCAGAGGAATCCTCCTGACTCAGGTTGGTCTCAAATAGTGAGAGAACTGCTCACTGCAGCATAGAGAGGTCCCAACAGAAGGCCAGGCATAGGTTTACTGGACACAGTAAGTTCCCCTCTTTAGAGGTATTTTCCTTCCTTTTCTCATTACATCTGGACAATCAAGTCTTCTTGTTGTTACCTGGGACAGAAGGTATACTTTTTCCTGAAGAGCATTTAACACATGAATGTTAGGAATTGTGCACTCCTGTGTCATACAAGGTCAGAATATTTAGTGACAATCAGCAAAGCACCCAGAAATCATACTGACAAAGATATTTCACCTGCAATCAAAAACTAAAGTTTAAGTGTAGAATCTATCTTCCCCTATGTCATCAGAAGTTGAAGTGTGATTTTTTTTCCATGTTGGTATGATGACCAGTTTTCAAACTTAACTTCTTTAAAAACATATTCTGAATTTGTGAAATGTGTTCTCAGTGTATCAGCCACTAAATAAATAGATGTTATTATCTGCTATTTCATTCAGCACCTCTTTCAAGACTGAAAGGAAAAGTGAACCTGACTGCAGGGCAGTAAGATGCATTCATGTAGAAATTGCTTTGTTCATGTGTTTCATTTTCTCACCTCAGGGAGGGACATCTTTGCAAAGATGGCTGCTATCACCCCTCCCATCTGCATCCTCTGATGATTCTCTAGAGACATGACTGCCAGTAACACACAGCCTTTCTAGGAGAGGAAATATGCACTGCAATATGATCCCACAATTTCACATGACAAATTTTATTATTACCACCTTAGTATCAGACAAAGCAACCAGGTATCTGGATGAGTGGATCTTACTGAGAGTACTGTGAAGATCAAACTAAGACTCTGGGAGAATTCCATGAAATGATTATTAATACTTTTAAAAATATATCATCTATAAAGACAATAAAAACCCATTAAAATTGAGAAACACACATGATCTCTTTCGAAAAAGTAAATTTTTTTTTTTTAAATGAGGGATTTTCACATGTACTAAAAATTTTCAGGTTTGAACTTCAATATTTTTCTATTTTTGGATAACAAATTATTCAACTTACTTGGGATTGCTGATGTTGAAAAACTAGCTAATGGAATTCAAATAGCATCTTCCTAATAATTTGAAATGAATGAGAATGAGATTAGTTATGAATATTCAGCTATCAGATCTCAGATTTACTTTTTATTATTTTTAAGACCCACATTCTGTCATTGCTGGTTTTTCTACTTTTCTCTGCATCTACCCATGACTCATTTGTCACTTGCAAATCTGAAGCATTTAATTTTAGGCATTTGTCTTCTGAGAATCAGTCATAAATAATATAAGAGCTGACAGTCTCTTAAGACAAAAATGTCACCTCCTTCCAAAGATGTTGAGCCCTATTCTCCATGCTCTTACCTTCCTATTCTTCCACATATTTCTGCAGAGGTTGTCTTAACTCACATCAGCCTCAATGAAGAATCAATTAGATAATTTCAAGGCTTAGCAAAGAACACCAGTCAACTAGGAGGAATGGATTCAAAATACTCATTTGTGCTGTATTTTACAGCACAATACAAGTAACGTATTTTCAGCAAATACTACTTTAAGGGAATTTGCACCTTCTGCAGTAGAAATAAATAAATGTCAGACCAAAGAGAATATATAAAATCAGTATTACACAGTTTTACTTTTTTAGAAGTAGAAGAAGATTTTTAAGCAAGGATTAAATGTATATGATGACTGCTCCAACAATTTGCATCATTTGTCTTGTAAATAATTTTAATTTTTCTATGTTGTTTTCTTTCCCCTGCTTTAAAATTGAGCTAGTCAATTGTTTTTTGCTGTGATATGCAGGAAAAAACCTGCTGGAATATCGCAGCTATTGTGGAGCTCTGCCAAATGAGTGAGCCCACACAAACTGGCACAGGTCAAATGCAACCATATCAAATGTTCTTGACACCTTTTAAAAAGGTACATTTTAATCGTATTGCTCATGACAAATTGCACATGGGGTTTCTTTGACTGTATATAAAGGTGGTTAGGCTGGGCCTGTCTAGAAGAAACAGAACTCCATGAAAACCAAGCCCAGATCCTATTCATACTCACAAAATCACAAAATCACAGATTCACAGAGTCAACTAGGTTGGAAAAGACCTTCGAGGTCATCAAGTCCAACCAATTACCTAACACTTCCTTGTCAACTAGACCACAGCACTGAGTGCCACATCCAGTCTTTTCTTCAACACTTCCAGGGATCGTGACTCCACCATCTCCCTGAGCAGCCCATTTCCAATGCCCAATCACTCTTTCTTGAAGAACTTCTTCCTAATGCCAAGCCAAAACCTCCCCTGGTGCAGGTTAAGACTGTGTCCTCTTGTCCTGTCACTGGGTGCCTGGGAGAAGAGGCTAACCCATCCCCAGCTACAATCTCCTTTTAGGTGCTTGTAGAGTGCGATAAGGTCTCTCCTGATCCCCCTCCAGGCTAAACACCCCCAGCTGCCTCAGCCGCTCGTCATTGGACTTATGCTCCGGACCCTTCACCAGCTCCATTGCCCTTCTCTGGACACACTCCAGCCCCTCCGTGTCCTTCCTAAGTTGAGGGGCCTAGAACTGGACACAGTACTCAAGGTGCAGCCTTACCAGTGCTGAGTACAGGGGGAGAAACCCTGCCCTGGTCCTGCTGGCCACACTATTACTGATAGAGGCCAGCATACCATTGGCCTTCTTGGCCAATGTGAACACCCTGCAGGCTCATGTTCAGTTGCAGTCAACCAGCACCCACAGCTCTCTTTCTGCCTGGTGGTTGTCCAGCCACTCTGCTTCATGGGGTTGTTGTGACCAAAGTGTTGGACTTGGCACTTGATCTGTTAAATCTGATATTGTTGGATTCGGCTCATCTATCTAGCCTGTCCAGGTCCCTCTGCAGAGCCCTCCTCCAATAGATCGACACTTGCACCCAACTTGGTGTCATCTGCAAATTTGCTACTGGTAAATTCAATCCCTTCATCCAGATCATCAATAAACTAGTGCATCACAAATTATCCTGACTGATATTAAACAAACAGATTTTTCTTAAGAAAGCATCGGTGCCTCCACAATTTTGCTTAATGATTAAGTAATAACAATGCTTTGAGACCAGAAGAAAAAGGTTTTGTTTCAAGAGGATTGCCTTAGAAAAAGGTAAGTCTTCAGGCTCATGGAAGACAATAGAGGAAAAAGTGCATCTGAGGAACTGAGGGAATGGCATCAAAGTGCATTTATTGAGGCGTCTTCCACTATTCCCAGATAGCTACAGATGTGAAGATAACCAAATTCAAGGTGTTAACAAAGGAAGACAGAGAGAGGCAAAAGAGTGGGAACAAGAGAATATGGGGAAAACAAATTGTGGGCCTAGGCAGGAGTATGTAAACCAGCAAAAGAACTCAAGACAACAGGAATGAAATGCCATCAATGAGGGCTAAACAAAAACTCAGAAAAAAAGGTGAGGAAGGAGAGACTGGGAAGGTCAGCATTTTGCCCTTTATGTTGAGAGTAGTGGGAATGCACAGAGCTCTAGGGATGGACATGAGCCAGCTGGCAATTTTCACATTAGGACTGGTGGGCAGACCATCATGGGTGACAATGCAGTGGGCCTCTGCTACAGCCCTCTAGTGCAAGAAGCAGATGAGGTGTTCCTCATCTAACTGGTTGTTAGCCTGTGTGAAAATCTATGAGCTCTTCAGAGGCCCTGGGTGTGTAAAATCTTGCAACCAGGGTACACAGATACTTCCATTTTAGTCACCAGTAGTGACTACAGTAAAGTTATAGAAGTGATGACTACCAAGTATAAAAATAGGCCTTTTGTTCTTGCACAGTAGTCAGGCACACTAAAGGCAGGCTCAGACCTGCTCCAAATGTCTTTGCAGCCTCATAGGTATCTTACCACTCACTCCAGCAAGCGCTCAATAATAAATATTGCACCAAAGATGTGCAAGGCAGGCTCATTTTGCAATATATTCATAACAGTGACATTTGACTGAGCTGCAATGGGCCATGACTCATGTACTGCTAGATGTAACAGTCTGATAACAAAAAATGTTACACACATAATAAGGAGAGCAGGTGGGATAGGAATGCTGTACAGGATAAGTAAAAGTTATATGCCTCCAAAAGTCACTGAAACTAAAACATTATCTGGCCATAAATGCCCTCGAAGGTCTGAAAGCAGTGACATTTTAAAGACCCAGTAAATCAGGAATGCAGGAATTGCCCACCCAGCGACTTGCAGTAGTTAGGTGATACCTAACTATTCTAAAGTTCAGAAATGACAGCCCGATAAAAGCTTCTTGTTTTGTAATAGATTTGAGTGTTATCTATGAGTTTGCTAAGTACAGTCCTAAACAGATTCAATTCTCTGCTGCCCATGGCCAAGCACAGCTCTGTAACAAATCCTTAACCACAGACTTATGAATGTAACCATTAATCAAAATCGTTTTAGTTACCAGAATTAAACTACACTGCCTCAGATTTCTTTTTAATATTTCAGAGACTGATTCAACCCATGATCCCAACATCCATCAGCACTTTGTCCACTGGAACAGAAGCTGAATTCAAGTTTTTCTATCGCTTTTTGTACACAGTTTCAGCAGTGTACAGCAAGGTCTGGTTGCTCTCTAAGGGATGGGAAGGCGGAAGCCAAGCATGATGTCCAGCCAGCAGATCAGGTGTCTTGCCAGCCAGGGCCCTGTTCCACAGTACCCAGGCAAGGTGAACAGGCAGGACAGACCCAGAGACGGCAGCCAAGCTCAACCAAGAGTGCAGATCATCAGGAAAACTCCTGATGATGAGGCAGGTCTGAAGTCAAGCCATGAAAGCAACCTTCAGGTTAGGGTCTTGACCAACAGAGCCCATGGCCAGGAAGGGCTGTGGCTGATCTGGAAACCAGCAGTCCTCTGATATGGCTCAGACAGGGACTGAAGTCCCTGGGCTAAGCTGAAATCAGGCTCCCAGGCCCATGGACAGAGGTGTAGACAGAGGCCCAATGGGAGGCTGGTCAGGATAATTAAGGTCTAGTAGTGCCCTGATCATAGAACCATAGAATCACAGAATCATAGAATCATAGAATGTCCTGAGCTGGAAGTAACCCATAAAGATCACTGAAGTTCAAGTCCGGTTAAGATCCTCCACCAGCAGTAACCAATTGAATGATTCACCATGCAGCTAAAATTTTTATCTAATGAACATAGATTAATATCTGATGGAGAATTTTGGTCAAAGGGCTAAATATGAGCAGTATAATTTCAGTATTCATTTAGCAATGACAGATGTGGGACCAGCTTTGCAACTACTAAGAATTAGGAAGGATGCTGAGACACAATTTATGTTTTATAAAGGTCATGGTCTTGTGGGGGTTTTTTGGTTATGTATTATAAAACACTATAAAACATTATGAGCCACCACACATGAGAGAATTGCAGCTTTTACAGTTGCTGCCTCTTACATGCTTAATGATAATCATGAATATATCTCAATTTTTATTTTGCTACTTCAGTAGTTGAAATATAAATGCTCTATAAAATCCCGACCCTGTTAAAATCAATGATGATCATTGTAATTCCCCTTTTTTAGAGTTAGGTTTTCAGTTTTTCATTGATTGGTACTTTACTGAAAATCAATGGTTAAAATAGGCAACTCTTTCTACACTGACATCTGGCTCAAAGTTTCATTAAAATATTGTTGAAATGTTGGACAGATGGATTAACTGAGACCAAACATTACCCCATATAAATTAACCCTACAAATATAATGAAAGCCCTCTTTCACACATGCCACTATAAAGCTTTTGTTATTAAGAGTTCCCCTTCGTGGATACTCAAAATGAAGTATTGTTCATTGCCATATGGCTCACATTAAATACAAGGAAACAAACAAAAACACAGTAAGTCTTTGACATTTTAATGACTGTGGATCAGCTACTCCTACCAGAAGCTGCTCTATTGGCTAATTACACTCACTGGTAAAAACATTAATTTCAGCTTCTGCCTTTTTCCACAAACTTTGAGTTCAAATCTTGGTGCTGGAAAAGGTTATATGCATTATCAATAGCCCTTAAAGACCTCATCTGAGATGAGGGTCCCTTTGGCATTTTATGACTAGAAGATGAAAGAAAGGTTTTGAATAAGATTGATTACACAAGACTGGAATAGAAAAATACTAAAAGTAAATGAACATCAGAGCATCTCCATTTTAGGATAGGGAATTTTCTTCTATGGAGGAAAAGACCTTTGTAATATCCATGCTGGTGGTCTAGCTGGCTCCAAGGACCAGTCAATAAAATTTTGCACAAGCACAAGTTTCCCATTAATCTTAACTTTCAGAATGCAGGTGGGTTACTGAATGGTGCCAGTTCCTACTGCTACCAGAAGCATTTGTAGGTTTGCTGTAGTTCATAGGATCTTCTCTCCATCTCCATTTGAAAAGCACGGATTTTCTATTGAATATAGATGAGACAGAAAATATCTTTTCAGTACAGTATTGTGTTAAATGTAAATTAGTTCTCTTTAGAAGAAGAGACATGGTGATCAGACTTCAGAATCACCATCTGACTGATGATGATATTGGCTCACACAGAATGGGAGTAATTAATTTAAGTATATGAAAGTTAAGTGAAAGACTGATGCATATGGTAAGGACCAAGACACCATTGGACTACTGCCTACCATGATGTCAGGGTACTACTTTGTACCAGAAGAGATGTCCAGTGAAATGAGAACAAACCCACAAAGCAACATTATTATCTAATTATGAACCCTGAGACCAGGTCAACTGTGGCTGGCACCTTTGCTTGTAGTCAGTCCCATATTATCTGGAGGGAAAATAATAAACCTTTGTGAATGGACAAACTGGGCTTGAGCATCACGGACTTAACGGCAACATATCACAGATACAAGAAATGGAGTACCATTAAAATATTTCTTACACTAAAACACCATTAAAAATAGTATTTTAAGGCTCTAGATGATCCCACATAAATATTTAGAAAAATTACAGATTCCAAGAGAAAAAACACTCTGTTTTCAATAACACAAAGCCATGCAAGCACAATGATTTTCCTAAATACCAGTGTTGAGAAAACAGGGAGTAGATGTCATGTGAATCTGATGGTGATGAAGACAGCTGCACAGACACATGGCTGGGGCTCCTAAAGGCTCAGACTCTGGGTAATACACCAACAGTTCCAACATGGAAGTCTGCCCCCATCATTCTCTGTACTCACATGTTCACACTGATGGATACACACAGAGAGAAAAGGATCTATTAGCTGTCTCCTTGGTCTCTACTGAGAGATTATTTTGCCTGGTTATTTTCCCCGTAATAACTTACAGTATTTTAAATAAAACCAATGGAATTGGAAAAGATTATATCTGTACTTCAGAAAAGATTGAAAAGATAAGCACACACCTCCAAGGAACACAATTACTTTCAGCACTGACTTGCTCTGCATGGAATATTACTTGGACATGATGAAGCAAACGAGCACAAGAAACACAGGGTAGGTAAGAAGTGGCCTTAACAGAACATAGTAATATGTACTGAAAGTAGAACTACTCATGTGAGGGGCAATTCTTAAAGGAGATCTTCAAAGATTCATTTGAGGATGAGTCTTAATATTTTCACTGATGACCTGGACACAAAAAAATACATATATAAATTACTGTTTGCTGATGTAAAACTGTAAAGCAGCAGAAGTCTTGGCTGAGGACCAGAATATCATACAAAAAGAGGTCTATGACCTTGAGGACTGAAGTAATAGAAACTTAATTAAATTTTAATACTGCAAAATACAGTGTTATGTACTTGAGGGCTGCTATGAGATACAGACAACTGGAGGCAGTATAGAAAAAGGATGGCTATCATAGGATACCCAAGACACCCATTTGATACAGCTTTGAAAAAGACAACTGAAATCATATGATGCATGAGGAGAACTATTTCCAGCAAAGAAAAGAAAGTATAAATGCTATTGTATAAAGCACTTCTGGTGTTGCAGCACAAATGCAGTCTATACTTCTAAACATCTGTGTTAAAAAATATATAAACTGTATCAGGTGCAAAGAATTTTTCAAACATAATCAAAAGAATAGACAACTTCTCTGTCTTCTGAGGGAAGACTTAGAGACACTGACATACATACAGTGGGAAAAATAAAATTAGGCCAATTATGATACCACATATGCATTGGGCTTGCAGGGAAGGTTTTTAATAGCGGTAGGGCTATAGGGCTGGCTGCTGTGAGAGACTGCCAGAAGCTTTCTCCGTGTCCATAGAGCCAAGACAAGCCAACTCCAAGACAGACAGGTCACTGGCCAAGGCCAAGCCCATCAGCGATGGTGGTAGCACATCTGGGATAACAGATTTAAGAAGGGAAGAAAACAAATCTGCAGAAAAAACAGCAATCAGAGAGAGCAACAGCTCTGCAGACACCAAGGTCAGTGGAGAAGGAGGGGATGGAAGTGCTCCAGGTGCCAGAGCTGAGGTTCCTCTGCAAGCAGTGAAGAAGAGCACGGTGAGGCAGCTGGGTCCCTAAAACCCATGGAGGTCAATGATGGAGCAAAGATCCACTTGCAAGACCATGGAAAACCCCACATCAGAGCAAGGGGATGCCCAAAGGAGGCTGTGGTCCCTTGGGAAGCAGGCTTCTGTCAGGACCTGTGGACCCATGGAGAGAGGAGGTCACACTGGAGCAGTCTGCTCCTGAAGGACTATACCCTGTGGAAAAGATTCATGTTGGAGAAGTTCATGAAGAACTGCAGTCCATGGGAAGAACTCATATTGGAAATGATCGAGGAGGGCCTTCTCCTAGGAGGGATCTCACACCAGAGGAGGTAAATATTGTAAGAAGTAACTACACCCCCCATTCCTTGTACCTCTGCACTGCTTTGGGGAGAGAAGTAAAGAAAATGGGGAGTGAATGTGAACCCGAGAAGATGGGAGGGGTTCTGGAGTGGTATTTTAAGGTTTAGTAAGATTTCTTATTATTCTACTGTGATTTTTTTGGCAATAAATTAATTTCCCCAAGTCGAATCTGTTTTGTCTTTGACATTAATTGGCGACTGATCTCTCCCTGCCACTGTCTTGACCCATGAGCTTTTTGCTATATTTTCTCTCCCTGTCCAGCTGATGAGAGGAATGGTAGAGCACCTTGCTGGGCACCTGGCATCCAGTCAGTCAATCCACCACAACATCAGATAGCAGAGCACCAGCAAGGAGAGATCAATCTAGGATAAAGAATACTGGCAAAAGGACAAATGGATTCATAATGGCCACTAATACTTGGGCCAGAATTAGGAAGAGGCTCCTTGTTTAATCAGTAAAATGTATTTTTGCAAGAGCCTTCCAACAAAAGTAGTGAGCATTAGAAATATCACCCACTTCAAAATGCATCTTTAGCTGTCCATGAAAGGGACTCTAATATGTTCTATGATATGATTTCTGAAAACAGCTGGAGGCTAAACTTAGTGACACAGAGATCATTTCAGACCTCTTCCTATTTTCCTATGGCTATTCAACAGTTACAACAATCTATACATATGCACATGCTCCACCTTACGGGAGAGATTAGACTATGCTTGACATCATAGTTGGTGTAGCCAAGAAAGGTATACCTGTGTTGTTCCTACAACTTCACTTGACTGGTCAATTAAGTGAGGTAAAGGGGTACCTCTCACTAGTTGACATTTAATACTTGTTTCTTCCCCCCACCCAGAAGTCTCAGCGTATTCCAAATCACCTTAGTGAATGAACACACATACATTTCATCATATATGATTTTCTATAGCTTGGTGACAAAAAACAAAATTACAGGAACACTTTGAAATAAATAAGTTTTGTGTAAAGGCAAACTCTTTCTAGCCCTGAGCTTAGCTCACTGCAAAGAAAGCTAGATGACATAAAAAAATGCTATCCCAACAGTAACAATTCATAATGACAACAAAATTAATGACTGTCTTTGTAAATTCAAAGGTCATTTGCAAGGTTTCACCAGCACTTTTTACAGTCTTTACTGATGAAAATAATCCAGCCTTTTCAACATCAGGAAAGAGGGAATGAACAGGCAAATTAAATTGGTCTAAATTCCATGTATTGCCAGAATATTCTTTACAAATAAAATTAATCCAGTTTAACTTTTTTAGTGAAAAAAGAAAAATCAGCTACTTGAGGAACATGCTTTCTTACAGATAATCTGTTACAGATCCAGAATACATTTTTTTATTAATTGAAATCTGTTCTGGCCCTTGTGGTTCTGCATCCATCATGGGATCTGAGAGCATCTGTATTTCCCTGGGTGCAAGTGCACGTGCCTGGGTCCACACCACCATAAGCAATACTCATGTTGTGTGTATTGTTTCCAAGGAGGAAGACATTTAAGAGAATGGTCTGGAGGACAATCACAGAATACTCCTCTCTCTCTCTTGGCACCAGAAACCTAAATGTGCTTAACCTGGCCTTCCAATTCAGGGATTATTTCCTAATCATGGCAAACTTAGTAGAATCAATGTTTGCAAATTGTGGATTACTATACTGCTACTTCTACCTCAGAAATATAAAATTTCTCTCAGGTATTATTGCATATATATATATGATTGATATATTGTTTCTCTGGCCAGAGCAAATGCACAATGATAATTGATACAATGATACAATGTACAATGATAATACAAGATAATGCTAAAATAATTTTATTGTGGAAGTGAATTCAGAGAACTTTTCCATTGCCTTAGTGTTGCTATATAAAAGGAACGCAAATATTTTTTGTCACAGTAAAGAGATGATCAGCACACGAGACTGAAAACTATCACTTCCCAAGACATACCAATAACCCAAATATCTAGAACTGGTGGGTTCTAAGAGCTACTAACACTACAAGAGTCCAAAAAAAGCAATTCATCAGTATAGACAGTTGCTGAGACCTAGGATTCAGGTTGAAAAACCAAGTACCCATGAAATGCCAGTTACACAGTGAGCCATCATATGGCAGAAAGGAATGATGAGAGTGGCAACAGTACCTTACCAACAGATCCCAAAAGACACAATTTCTTAGGCTGCTTTCAGATGACTGAATATAAATGGGCAAAGGTCATTCATATCAGGGATCCAAAGGCACTTGGACTGATCAAATAATTTATTTCATATGCTGGTAGCTACAGAATATAGTTTGCAGACAGAAAGGGTTATTAACATATGGATCTTGACACTGTAAATGTAATCTAGGGATTGAAAGGAAAATGGGAAGATAAGAAGCTCTAGAACAAATGAAGTTAAAAGAAAAAGTGCAATTTTACCTACTGTTATAGTAACAACACATATTTTCATCAGACTTTTAACCTTGCATAAGATCTATTTCCCAGCTGGTATGCATCAGGTGTGTTGCAACAGCACAGTCCATGGGAAGAGGACCTGACTGCTGGCATACAAGACAACCAAGCAAGATGATTTTTACTATGACTGGAGTCAACATTTATTTCTGCAATTCAGAGCTGGTAAGGACTAGCATAAAATAGGAAAAGCAGCAATAGAAGTATCTATTTCCTCCCACTACTCTACTTTTGGGGAAGTATTTAGCTTAATAATTTATGAATATTCATAAATTCCTTAGATAATGATTAAAGCTAAGAATATACATGTCTCAGATAACCAAAGTGTCAAAGCCCAAGACTACATTGCTAGCAATTTCCATTGGCAATATTGAATTTCAGAGGCCACCATAAAGTTACTGCTGCAGAAAGAATAAAATTTTAGCACAGCTTTTTTCAGATATTGACAGAATCTTTCAACTGTACATTATAATTCAGAGCTGCTCTAGTAGTATGAATTTAATTTAGCAAAAGCTAGCCTCTGTGAGATGAATATCATATTTCAAATATGACAACATATCATATTTTAAAACTGAACCAAGTCACAGCTTTCCTACTGATAGAGAGTTCAACAAATAGCAAGTAAGCTGTATTCACTCCTTGAGACATGTTTCTTTAGTATCAACTCCCACAGAATATTCCTGCAGTGCTTCCTCATTCCTCTATCTAACTCCATGAGCCAAAAGGATGTCTCTTTCTAGAGTAGTGGTCACCAGAAACTAAGACAGGGAATTAGAAAGTGTCGGAGAGCCTGAATAAAATTTGAATTTATGCAAATTCTATTCAGTAACCATATGCCAGAAGAAAGCCATGTGAATTTTTACAAACACAATCAAGTTTTGCAAGACACAAAAGAGAGATTTCCTCTACACAACAAAAGAGATTTCCTCTACACAAATACTGATGGTAGACACAAATACATAAATCTTTTGGACAAATAGAAAAACAATTATGAGAATTTTTTTACATTACCAGTCCATCATAAGTTTTTTCTTGGAAACACTGTAAAGATAACATAGGTAATATAAAATCCTGATCTCTGTAAGACAGCAACTGATTTCCTGCAATAAACTGACAGGCTACAGTCTAGGACTTAGCACTGTGAAAAATATTTTAAGCAGTTCTTTCTTATCATCCCAAATCATCTTGACCCGGTTTATGCACAAGTGTCACAACTGCAATGCTTAAAACGTAAACTCAAACTACATGTTTTCTTCATTCTCTCCCAACACTCAGAAAAATGATAATCCTTTCCCAGTTTGTAAACAGCTATGAAATTGTCTCAGGTGAACATTGTACATGGTACTTTTTTGGAAAACAAATCATAAGGATATCTCTTTTATTTCTTTAAATTGTTGAAGGTTAAAAATCCAATAGTGAATACAGATAGAACAACATTCCAAAAGGACAGAGTCTCCTTAAGACATGGAGGATTTGTGGTAGAAATAGCAGTAGGTTTCCACAGTAATGATTCAGGCACTATATGACTGTGAACTGCTATTCTGCTCACATTAGTGAATTATGCTGCAGTTAGAACCACTCAGCAGCTGGATCTGTCTTGGGGGACATTTATTTCATGGCTGGGCTATTACCACAATTTATATAGCAGACATACCTGCTTTTAGCTAATTCAGATAACAAAGCAGTCTTTAAACAGGTTTGTAACCTGAAACAATCATCCATTCTAACACCTAAACCTTTCATATGCAGGACTAAATACTGTATTGAACTGCCATTTTTAATGCTCTGATGAAAGTAATGAGACATCACCTCACAAACTGTAACTGGTTTGTCCTCTAAGGGGCATGTATTTGAATAAGGACAAAAAACAGACTCTAAATTGATCCTGAGTTAAAGTCAAACAGCAGGAATCCAATCCATTTGTAGGTGAAGTCAAGACTTAGATTTTCATTTGATTATGTAAATATCTAGGGGTCTTATAGATGATTTAGACACCCTGTTAGACTACTTGTTCTCTTCATATATACAAACACATCTGTACGCAGACCAATGTTCTCAAAAGAGGAACAACTTGGCTATGTTTGAGTTACCTTACACTCAGCCATCACAGAAATTGTTTCATGAATCTTTTACTCTCAGCAGAAAAATTACTTAGGGAAGTAAACGGAGACTCTCTCCTCACTCTCCCTCAGCACCCGTGCAAAAGTGATGCTCCACTCCATTATTTTCTGTTCATACACGATTTTTTCCCACTCCGTAAATATCTGTTTAAAGGAATATTATTTAGGGAGTCTTCCAGTGTACCAACCACTTGACTGGATCCACTGATTTGCCTCACACATGCAGATATTTGATCAAATGGCATAAGCATTAGCTTTGAAGAACAAATAGCAAAGTCCCTTGGAAGCCCTATATACTTTTTGCATTTTTGCTTTCAGAGGAAGGACATATTTTCTAGGGGGCACACAAAGGAGCTACAGTTCCTGCTTGGCCCCATTTGCTCTGCACAGATTGATGTGCTCTCCATGTCATATTACAGAGGATGTGTTGTGTTGTTCAATAGCACCCTTATTCACATCCTGACTGCATCCAGTCGTGCTGTATAGCAGTACTGTGTGAACAGATTGCTTTCATGACAGTTTTGAAACTCAGAGGGAGGCAGTTTAAATTGCAATTTTATTTTTAACCATCCTACAAGGGATGTCTACAATCTAAGACAAAACTGTCTTCAACATGATGCCAGTGTAAAGAAGTGGATGCTTCTGAATGGTTACCTTACATAGCTTTAAAGGTCAAGCCATGATCCTGGAGAGAGCAAGTCATAGTACCCAGTTTGAAAAAAAAAAAGCCTTTTTTTCAGTTCCCATCTTCTTTCTCTTGTAGTAACTACATAAAAACTTGATGAATTCAGGAAACTGCTCCAAAAACTATATAGAAGTATCTACATTCAGCTTGAATTCTGGATTCCTGGATAACCAGAGTAATATGACTCAGAGGACTGGATAATCTTCCCAATCATCTGTTTCACAAAAGTACTTCAAGTACTTTTCAAACATTTTCAACTACAATTGTGTGATTATTTTAGCCCTTGGCACTTGCACTGTGAAGTGCTCAAATTAAACAAGACCAATTAAGCACATTCTTTTTGTACAGGACGATATTTATCTCAAGTGGTGTAATTGGCACTTTGCTTATGTGTACACTGTGTAATGCAGTGCAATACAGAGATATCCAGCCTAACAGGAAAGAACACAATCATGGTAATTACAACAAGAGTGCAGATAATATGGAAGGGAGGAGAACTTTGAGCAAAATTGACTTCCGGAAAAAAACTTTCTTTAGCATCCACACTTGGGCTCCTCTAAACAGCTTTAGAATAAATCAAAGTGCCAAGTAGTAATTGTCTTTGATAGACAAGAAAAAGATGCCTGTATCCCATTACTTGGTCCTACTACAGCAGATTCATTTTAATCAACTGATTCCAGTCTCTTTTACTAGACCCATATCTTCCAGAGTAAATGGCCACGTGATTACAGAGTCTCTGTGGCCTTACAGCTCTGTCCAGGTAGTTATTATCCCATCAAGGTTCCCATGACAACTTTCTTTGGTCACAGTGGCAACTAAGTAAAGCCATTCATTTAAATGAACACATTTTGGTTCAAAGTGAGATGCAATGAACTTTCACTTTCCATCTTATTCTATCTATTCTGAAGGATACTCACAAGGGATTCCCAGCTTCTTCAGCCACATGTTGCATTTTCCGCTGGATTAACGCTCCTACAAAGTGAAATCTACTTTTCACTTCTGGAACTGTTCAGTGAAATCCAAAGATGTTGTCAGGACTGATTAGGAGAGAGGAAATAAATGAATCACATGGAAATAAGATCACATGCACCAACTACATGTACGTAAGAAGTGACAGATATCATGTAATTTACCTCCTTTTTTGAAAAAGCATATGGACTCATTCAGCAGCTGTGCAGCACCCCTCTAGAGGCAATCATACAGGCAGAAAGAAAATACCATCCTGGAGAAGGATTTCTGAGAAATGCAGGGAGTTAGCAATTAGCTACAAATTGCTTAATTAATAAAGAACCAAATTATTACACTAATTAATCTTGTGGTTATAGACTGATTTAAGAATTGCTGATAAGTAATATTATTAGTCAGCAACACAGCCATATCATACAGTATTTCATTTGCTTTAGAAAAGATGAAACTGTAAGAGGTTAATGCTCTTTCTGATTTATGGAAATTTAACTGCTTGCCTCCTGTTACTGTTAGTAGTCATGTGGTTAAATCATCTTTCCTCATTTTAAAGAAGCAGAAATAGTGATTTTTTTTAAATTATTTCAATTCTTAATGTCTCTCACGACAAAACTCTCCATTTGGTTGACATCTTGGATTTTGTCTCATACTACAAAAAAACACTTGGTTACCAATAGCAGGTTATACTAAGATGATGAGTGTGCCATCAGGTATAGGATGATGACAATGGTCCTTATTGCTTTATACATTCCAGGTGTATGTACACAGCACAATAACTGTATAATAACCTTTCCTTCTTCAAATTATGTTTCTGCTGGTTCGTTTGATTTATTCTGGATTTTTAAATATTTTTCCCAAAAAATGAAGCAAAATCAAAAACTATTTTACACAGAGTGTTAACTAAAATGTTGCAAAGATATACTTCCAGAGGGGAGGGTGTTGAAAAGGAGGAAAACTATATTAGTCATATCACAAAGTGAAGCTAATATATTAATGGTGTGAATATGAGAGGAGACAATGGCAAAGATAAACAATAGCTTGTTACAAAGTATAAATCAAATATTCTATATCATTTCCTTATGACTCTAGTAGATGGCCGCCTCTCACATAACTGACAGAGCCTGGAGCCTGCTCTGCACTGGAGTCCCTGCCTGCTCTATGGGATGCTCTACTGAGTGCATCCTCACCAAATTTTCTTGCAACACCAAGCTGTGTGCTGCAGTTCACAGACTGGAGGGAAGGGATGCTATCCACAAGGATCTTGGACAGGCTTGAAAGGTGGGCCTGTGAGAGCCCCATGAAGTTCAACAGGGCCAACTGCAAGGTCCTGCACCTGCGTTGGGGCAATTCAAAGCACAAGTACAGGCTGGGCAAGAATGGATTGAGAGTAGCCTTGAGGAAAAGGATTTGGGAATGTTCATGAATGAGGAGCTTGACACGACCTTGTAACATCTGCTTGCAGCCCAGAAAGCCAATCACATCATGGGCTTTGTGAAAAGCAGAGTGGCCAGCAGGTCAAGGCAGGGGACTTTGCCCCTGTTTTGTTCTTCTGAAATATCATCTGGAGTGCTGCATCCAGCTCTGGGGTCCTCAACATAAGAAGGACATGGACCTGTTGGAGCTAGTCCAGAGGAAGTCCATGAAGATGACAAGAGGGCTGGAGCACTTTCCAATGAAGACAGGCTGAGAGAGTTGGGGCTGTTCAGGTGAGAAAACAAAAGGCTCCAGGGAGGCCTTAGAACAGCCTTCTAGTACCTAAAAGGGGCCTAGAAGAGAGAGAGAGGGACATTTTACACAGGCATGTTGTGATAGGACAAGGGGGAATGGCTTCAAATGGACAGAAAATAGGTTTACATTAGGAAGAACTTCTTTACTGTGAGGGTGATGATCATTGGCACAGACTGCCTGGAAATGCTGTGGATTCCCCATGCCTAGAATCATTCCAGGCCAGGTTGGATGGGGTTTGAGTCACCTCGCCTTGGGGAAGGCGTCCCTGCCCATGGCAGGGAGACAGGAACTAGGTGATCTTGGAGGTCCTTCTAACACAAACCATTCTGCGATTCTATGAAAAAAATACTGTTGACCTTTCCTTTAAGAAGACTTAGACAGCAAATGCTTTTCTACAGGATTTCAAAGATGTTATTCCATAATTATATATAACCAAGGTGTTTGACAAAGATTGTAGCCTATTTTATTCAATGGCTTATTGCCAGCTGGTTGGCTGAAAGCCACAGCACTTTGCACGGGTGAACAAGGAGCCTTGCTACAACCTTCTAAAAGTACAGATGCCTACCTTCTTTCTTAGACAAAATAATTACTGATCACAATGCTCACATACAGTAAAGTACATAATACAATGTCTTAAAAGGTGTTAGAATTAATTATTGTAACTCAATGCATTTTTCTAGGAAGTCTTATCACATTGTGTAGACTTGAACATACACAACTGACAACAGAAACTGAGCACCTAATAGGTACCAATTTGAAAAAATCAATAGGCTTAAGTGGTATATTTAGGTGTGTAAGTGGGTACGTGACATTCTGAAGAAACTGAGACTTAGAAGTCCGCATTAAAAAGGAGTGGGATTTAGAACAT
Organism: Donacobius atricapilla; assembly: GCA_013397315.1. Taxonomy (NCBI): domain Eukaryota; kingdom Metazoa; phylum Chordata; class Aves; order Passeriformes; family Mimidae; genus Donacobius; species Donacobius atricapilla. Next base: position 1,431,301 of record WBMY01012419.1, read on the forward strand.
TTTAGTAATATCTTTTTTTCTTTACTAGTAATGCACCATGGTCCAATTATAGTTAAAGCACAATTAGCAGTAATTCAACATCAGTTTCCAAAAATCCCTCTTGCAACACCCATCCCATTTGCTGGTCTTCATTCCTCCCCTCTTCCTTATTTAGCTCCCTCTAGTTACCTACAATTATTTGACTGGTAGAATCAATGGAAGAAGTTTTGCTATTCTTTTAAGCCAGTCTTGTCACTGTAACAAAACAAAACCAAAGAGTTGTAACTCCCATATAAATGAAAGCATTTTCTGTGACGAAGTCCCTGCCTAGCTTCCTCCTTTTTTCAGATGAACTTTTACACCTGTTATCTCTTCTGACAGGCAACAAATGGGAGAGTAGGTAACTAGAAAAAAGAAAATGAAACAATTAAGGGAAAAAAATAAGAAATTAGGCAGAAGAAAAGCAGCTATGTTGAGATATGCTGTGTTTCGTGGGGTACTACAAATGCTTTAAGTTATGTCCTACTAAACAATCCAAAAGCTTAAGCTTTTTTTTTTGTATTTTTAAGCATTTGTTGAAAACTGGGACCAGAAAGACAGGGGTTAAATGGCCAGGAAGCAGGTACAGCTGAGACCCTGCAACCCAACAGCCGGTGCTGGTTCCTTGGTAAGAGCACACTATATAAGAGAGCAAGCCTCCTAGTAAGAAAGCATCCAACCCTTTTCCTAGAGTAACAGCTTTTTGGCCTACTTTGGGTCTGGGGGGTTGTTGTTGTTGTTGTTGTGACCTGCAATGGTAAGAATTCTCATTGGGAGTTGTTTGTTTTCTTAATCTGCTGGCATGTGTAATTTAATAAGAGGGTTTTATTCCTTTTTGCTCTGAGAAAAGTAGAAGAATAAGGAGCCTGTCTTACAATAGCTGGTGTATTTATCTTTTTGCTGAGAAAGTAACAACTGTTGATTAACACAGCTGTCTTGAGATCGAATACTATAAAGTATGTTTAAAAAAAGTCAAATGTAAGGGAGCTGACTGGCAAGATCTGGGTTACTTGGTGGTAGAACTGAAAAAATTTGCCTCTAAACATAACACGAAATTGTTTGTGCCCTGAGGCATCTCGTATGCAGCATTCCTAAGCTTAGAATTTATTTTTAAACAGAACAGATAACTATTAAATTGTTTTCTTGTGTAAGTACAGAATAACATGCAAAGGGGATGAAGAGAGACACTGTCCTGTAATTTTTCACCAATGTAACATGAATATTCTGTTGTTTGTTGGAAAAAGTGGCATTGATAAACTTAATGCAGTTCTTGGTCTCTAAACTGGAAAACTGATCTCTCTGGATGTGGAGATTTGCATCTGTATAGTCCTACATGAGCCTCTTGATAATTTGGCTTTTCCTGTGGTACTGTTTGTTTGGTTAGGTTTGGTTTTAGACGTTTTTTTGTTTGTATTGTGTTGTGGTTTTTGGTTGGGGTTTTTTTGGTGTTCAGGTGTTGTTTTTTTGTTGGTTTTTTTTTTGTTAGCTGGGGACATTTTTAAAGGTTTTTTCTTGTTTTGTGGTGTTAAGGATTTTGCTTTGAGGGAGGTATGTGGTATTTTTTTTAAAGCCATCTTGGCTAGCTAGTGCTACTGCCTGTTACCTGAGGAGTCCCTAGGAGGGGTGCCATATGAGCTTACAAGACAGAGGCAATGCCCTTGTATTTTTGTATTTTTATTTATGAATGTTATATTTGATTATATTTATATTGTGAAAAAAGCGCCTAAAGCTTGGATTGTGCCAGTAGTTAAGTTAGTGGCATAAAAAGCTGTCATACTACTGTAAGTAGGTGATCAAATGCAGTTTCATTATACTCAAGAATACCCCTAAAAGCTGTGGGCATTTGTGGATTTTGAAAAGTAGTATATCTTAACAGAGACAAAGCTTAAATTTACAAAATCTCAACGGGGAACCATGATGATGCTAAAGACAAAACCCTACCGTGAAAGAAGTGCTCATTACCTTTGGGGGCAATTAAGTAGGCTCCTTTAAGTTGAGGAAGCATGTCAGGCTCATCCTGTGGTGTGAAATGTCTTTTGGACATACTGTGTTTGCAGCTTCCCGGTGGAATCTGTCCTAATTGTGTTATTGCACTAAGAGCAGATTCAGCTCCATGAAAGGAGCAGAAGGCCCAAGACTACAGCATCACAGGGAAATGCCAGGCTCTGCCTTCTCCCACCACCATCCCAGTGAGAGAAGGGTTGTTTTCCAATACTGGGCATAAGTCTGCCTTAGCCAGAATCATTGTCTTTGCATGTGCTATAACCATGGGCGAGGGCTTTAGACAGTTTTTCCTGCTGTGGCACTTGTTTATGGTAGCTTATAGTAACAAGGCAGATGAAAGGTGAATGGAATCACAGAAAACAGAGTAGGATGCTTTCTCAGTGTTCCCTGTGTTGTGTAATGGCACAGCATAGCAATTACAGGTGAGCATCGCAGCTGATGAGTTCCCGACTGGAAAGAGTAGAGCTGTGGCAGCTTCAGTGCTGCACCTGACTTAATTAGTCATGCTTATAGACAGAAAGGGTAACTTATTTGGGAACAGACTGTGCTAATGCCACACAGCCCTAGGCGCTAAAGCTGTTAGCTGGGAATGGCACGGTGAGAATATGTGGTATTTTGTGTTACTAGCTAGCAGAAGTTTACTGTACTGCTACACTAGAAGCCATATGGAGTGGAAACATCTAAGCAGGTCTTAAGGAAGAATTTTAAATATGAACACAAGTCCAAAGTTGATGTTATACTTTAGTATTGCCTTTAAGATTTACATTAAACCCAGTTTTGCTTACTTTTAATGTTTTATGCTTGCCAGGGTGCCCAGAAAAATGCAAGAAGCAAAGCTTCTTACAGAAGCTGCTAAATATAACTGGATTGTTCACTTTAAACCATATACTCACTTCTGAAGTTTAGGGACTCTCACAGCAATAATGGCTATAAAAGTTATGATTTGCAAATGGTTTATTGCAAAATCTAGACTGCTGCCCCTCAGGATGTTAAAACACAAAACCAGATTTACCCTGCCCCTGAAGAATCTTGCCTGTCAGTTATAGCCAGCAATTCTCGGTGTCTCTCAGATAACAGGAACATGATCAATTCTCCCAGCTGAACTGCTGAGTTCCTGACTCACTCTATCCTAAGCTGAAGTGACTCAGAGCCACAATTTTCTACCTCCTCACCACATTATTTATCGGGGGAGGAAGCCAAGGCATACGTACTAGATAAAATGTTAATATAATCAACCAGAACTTAGGGGATGCATATTATTTCTTTATTTGTGTTGACTGTCACCTTAATATCCAGTTACTGCAGAATGTGACATATTCTCCATGTGAGGAAACTGTCCCATGAAAACAGGGTCCTGAGGTTCTAACAATGAAGACTGGGAGGTGGTGTGTACTAATACAGCATGAAAGACATGCCAGTCTTAGGAGTTACTAATGGTAAAGAAAAGTATGAAGGGTTTGTCTTGCTGGTAAACATGTTTATCAAGTGATTCTTCTTGCATTTCAGAAATATGAAACCTCACGAGGGGTATCTACACAGTAGTCATTGATTTAAAATGACTTGCATTAGATTACTTTTATTTTTATGTATCAGATCAAAAACTTTCCTTTTTCATTTCTTGCCTCCAGTGGCACCAATTTGACTTGATAATATTTTTTTTTTATCCTTACCTGTATTCAGTATTTTGTACATATGCAGGTAAGAGTTTAAAGTTAAAATTATAGATTAAGGGAACCAGAATACCTATATATAACAAAAACCCATAACCCCCCCAAATTATATACCTAGATTGCCTGGTTCAATTGATCCTGGCTCCAATAGCTGACCAGAAATAAAACTGGATTAGACTTACCAGCTCTATGGTGTACTTTCACAAGGGAAAACATTGTTTTGGTAGGTATTTGCACTAGCAGCCCTTTTATAGGAGTAGATTCTTACAGGAAAACTCCCAATGCCCTGGGATAATGCATTCAGATGAACTGTCCTTCAAACACACATGGCTGTAACTTCAAATAAGCCTTGCAACTTATAACAGTACATCTATGGCCATCTGTAAAACTTGCGCTTATGGCAAATGGTCTTACAGGACTAACAAGTAATTTCAACGCAGAATAGTGTAGATGTTCTGTGTTCCAAGCACTCATAATTTATGCCATCAGAAGGTTTTCCCCGTATTCAAATTAGAGCAGAAAGAAAGGGTTTGGTTTGCAGCAAAATACTACTGCCACCATAAAATCATAGTCTACTTCTAGCTGGCAGATCTAAATAATAGTGGTTTAAACGCTGGATTACAGCAGTATCAAGCTGTCAGTTTACACTCCTGTAAAGAGTAGTTATTGCAAGACTCACTGAATTGATGCCTAAATAATATTAATTTATCTTCTAAAATATTTATCTAACTTCGAGTCCTTCACAGAAAGACTACTTTGTATCTTCACCCATATTCCTTTTTAAACATTCACAACAAAGTGCCCTGAAGCCTCTAGGCTGTCTCAGGAAATAACTGTCCTGCAGTATCCTGATCAATTTTCTCCCAGTTATGACTTCCCCCCGACACTGTATTCTTTCATTTATCCCGGTGTATGTAGCCTTCCTTGCAGAATTGCAAAGGGAGCTGGCAGGGATCCAGGACAACCTGTCAGCACATGCAGCAGTGAGATGATGAGTCAGCAGAGGCACTGTGTGTCTTTGTGCTCTGCTGCAGCACTGCTCACTCCCAACCCTCCCGGAGACAAGTCTTGGCTTTGACCTTGAAAAGTGTCCACAGCTCCTGCTCATCCTTGTTTCGATGAAAGAGAGGATGTGTCCTTCAGTGAACCTGAAAATGTGGAGCTGCCCTACGGAAGCTAATAACCCAAGGAACAGAGGCTCTGTGTGATCTGAGGATTATGTGAGGCTTAACCTGAGAACAAGGCTGGCAATTTTGTAAAGCGATGCATTAGAACAGTCACATAAACTGCAGCGTTAAATCTATTTTACAATAGCATAACTTCACTGCATTTGTGCCACACCGCATTCAGTATGTCCCCAACGTGATAGCTGCACACAGAAATATCCAGCAGATGCTACATGTGCTGTGATTGCATAGAATAAGACAAAATCATCTATGGTTCAGAAATACGATGTCTACATTGAAAGGACATCAATGTGGCCTCTCATGTATTCAGGTATTTATTTTGTCTTCATTCTTTACACTGCTTTTTTTAGTAAGAAGAATTTAAATGGCTCCCTCTTGTGTCAAGGAAAATGCAGTATCATGTTTGGCAAAAACTAGTCCTTGAGGAGAAATTAGGATTTATCTATATTTGTACTGCAGAGTCTAGTTATCAGTATGTTGTGGTGGCTGAGGAGACTGAACACACATATCCCTTGCTGATCAGGTGCTCTTTGAAACTACCTAAAAGAAGTACCATAAACAGTTACCTTTCAACTGCATATGATGAAGGACAGAGAAAATAGCTTGTGAACCATATATATTGCATCCCATCTAATTTGCTAATGCAGTCTAGATTAGATGGGTATTTTGTCTTGGATATCCCTGTCCTTAAAGATCTGTAACATCTTAGCACAGAATACCTGGTTTAGTGTAGCTTAATTTACTTCTGGTGTTTTTCACAGGTGAGCAAATCTTTACCTTGTAAGGGGTAGAAGGAAAGCAATGAAATGGAAATCTCTGAGCATGAAAGAGTCAGTGAATGGCGGTGAGGAAGCAAAAATCAGACTTCAACAACCCTGCAAGTCGTCTTTCCTTCTTTCTAGTACCTACTATTTGATAAAGTTTTTGTTCTAGCTTTTGAATCATGAAAGCTTTCTTCACCAAAATTAATACCCATAAAACTCTGGAATTCAGAACTGAGATTTTTCTTGTGCATAGCGTGGGACATACTTTGGTAACTTTGGATATTAAGCAATAATCTTGGAAATGAGCATAGAAGAGTAAAAATACTTATAAGGCCCTCAGGCTTTGCCAACCTCAAGAGGCAAATAAAATGTATCAGGAAATATGAGTGTGTATACACAGGAAGTATCTACAATACCTTTTGAGAAAGCAGGTCTGAAAAACTTTCCTTCAAGGAAACATACTTCAGTTCTGTGGTTTCTCACAAAATCTTTTCCTGCATGGTTAGGAATTAACAAAACCAAAACAATCTAAACAAAAAGGAACTGGGCCCACTTTAGAGTGGGACTAATCATACTGATGACTGGAGAGCTTGATAAAGCTACTTTGCAGATAATTATCTTGAGATAATCTCAGTTTATCCTGATTCAGAAGTCTGGCTATACACACACAGGAGGCTATGTCTTCTAGCTTGAAGGGGAGGCTTTAAAATACTGTATTATGAATTCTGCTGTTGTCATTTATCCTTGGTAAAAAGTCCTCCCTGTTACAGCATTAGAGTTACCAGAATGAACAAAAATAGGACTACAGTTATCAAATTATATATGCTTTTCAGATCTAGGACTTTTTATCCTCCTCCAAAAAATTAGTTCTTACTTCTCATACAAAGGGAGCTACCACTTGTTCACAGAGAGGAAAAAATTACTACGGTGCACATAACAGCGTCAGAATCATTGAGTGTCTTAGAGTTTCTTGTTTAAGGGCCTCTACAGTGGGACCCCACAACCTATTTCCACACTTCAGAGAACTGATGAGGGTAGATTTAACTGAAGAGAAACTCAAAGGGTTTATTGAATCCAAAATGTGTACTTAGGCTCAAAACTGCTGTTTGGAAAAGACCTCATCAGCTGCCACCTGGGACTAGATACATCTAAACTAAAAAATACTCTTTTTATCTATCCAGCCATGCAAAGTTACTTTCTGAACACAACTGCCATCATGATCTTAATGGAACTGAGCTACCTGCCTCATATTCCAAGCCTGACAGGACAGGATGAGGTAACTGGGCATTTCATTACGTGAAGCTTTTGAGGTACTCATTCTAAAATTGTTAGGAAGGTACTTATAAAAGACTGAGTTGTACATATACACACAAAAGTATTTTTAAAAATCATTTTTTATCTTAAATATGGCCAAACACTGGTACTCTAAACAAATAATCTAGTGGCTGGAGTACCTGCCTGGATAGTCTAAGAGACCACGATTCTCAGATGGAGAGCATTTTGCATCCTCCTCCCTGGATTATGAGCTTTTTTCTCTCCTGGGTTATTTCCAAACCATGGGCTGTTCTAGACGAGAGGTGCTCTTGGAGTCTTTAATGGCTTGTGTGGAGAAAAGAATTAAAAAAAAATCAATCAATCGATAAAGCTCATGAGCTGTATCTTCAGTGGTAAAATCACTCCAAGTTAGGCTTTAGACACCTAGCACTAACATTAAGCAGTATTTTTCTAGTCAGTTTGTATTCTTTCCAGTATAAGTGTGCCTTGTGAGGTATTGGCATATCTAAAATGGGGCTGCTACAAATTGATTTGATGCTTACATTACTTCTGTTTCAATGGTATAATGCAAAATATTGTAAGAGGCAAAAGTCCACCTCTTTAAAGGTGGAAAACTTTGAAAAGCTGCTGTTTTCTTCTTGACCCAAAGTAAAGGTAGATGCTTTTATGCTGACGTTACTTACTTGTTTTTCCTTTGGGTGACATTTCTGTAGCCTCCACTATGGCTAAAGTTTTGTATACTAGAAATTATGAGTGAGACTTATATTAGAGAACATTTCCCAAAGAAACCTCAGGCCAGTACTCTTGACACTTTTCAGAAAGAAAATTAGGTTTGTGGTTTCTTAGTAAGCTTTTGTGCCTCATTTCTGCTTAACCTCAGGCAATGAAATGTAAATCCTTAAACAAGGTTTGGACGTGAAATTTAATATTCCTTCCTTGTGTATGCAGGATTTTGGTAAGCAAGTAACAGGTATGCTGATATAAACAACAATTTTTCCATCTGAGAAAGGAGATTGATGCAGACTTTGTTCTCCATCTACATCATAGCAAACCTCGCTGTTTTATGTACAGACAGTACCATCATCGGTCAGGATCAAGTTTCCTGTGACTTGTGCGTAACTCTTAAAAGTGAATGCTGTAGCCTGACTTAGCATCGTCGAGCTTTTGTGTGAGTGGTACAGCTGTCAGGTGCTTGAAACACACTGCAGTTTATTCCTAGACCTAAGCTAACAATCTGTACCACAGAAAATGTTTACAGCCTCAGCAGACTGCAGGATAAAAAGCTCTCACAGTATTTATTTATGCCATACATGCATCTTTCTTTCTGGTAAGGCACTGTGAGTTCACCAGTTCCTGTAGCTTAACTACATAATGCTTCTTTAAATAAACCCATTGCAATTTCGCTTACTGAAAAAAAAAAAAAGTGAAGGTTTATATATAACCAGCTTCCCACTGCCGCTGGTTTTCCAGGCCCTGTCCTATGTAAAACACTTGAGCAGTGCAAGCAGACGTTGCATAATGTGATTATGGGCTGCTTTAACTGAGGAACGTGTCCCACTTGCTGCGTGTTACCCACGGCTGCCTCGGTTCTTTCACTGAACAGAAGCTGGGGTGCTGCTTTTATATTCCTGGCAGCTGCCAATTGCCAAAGCAGAAGATTACGGGATTGGGGCTTTTTTTTTTTTCTTTTAAATGAAAATCTGTATTGCTTCCTCTCTCTTATGCCTTTAGCTCTAAAGGAGACGATTGCATTTCAAGTTATCTCTTCCTCTGTTTGATCAATATACCACTTTAACTTACATTACAGGAATTTGCACGTATTTTAAAATAAGCATTTTAAAAGATCAGCCACGAAAGCGTATCTATGTGGTGTATCTACCCCGACTTGTCTCCAGCACCAGCCGCATCGGCCACCCGGGGAGAGCTGCGCGGCTTCTCGCCGCGCCGTCGCCGTGCCCCGGCCGCCCGGCGGTGCCGGGAGCGCCAGGCCCAGCGCTGCTCGCGGCC
>WBMY01012419.1:1440246-1487851 GCA_013397315.1 Donacobius atricapilla
CGGGCGAATCGCGGGGGCCGCCGCTGGAGGGGCGCCGGGCCCGGCGGCCGCCGCATCATCCCCGGTTGGGAGCGGGGACAGGCGCCGGGATCCGGCTGACCTGGCGGCCGCCCTGCTCCGGAAATGAGGCGTCCGCAGCATTGCCCTCTCTTAAGGACAAGAAAGAAACCTTGTTGCTTTTTGTTTTATTTTTCTTTCAAATGGTGCCGGGGAGGGGTAGCGATTCTTATCACTTCATGGAGGCTTACGCGGCAATGGGGTGGTTGAGGCTGCTGCCCCAGTAGAGTGTGACCGTATGGATCATTTCCTAGCCTGCTTCAGTTCACGTTACATGATTTTTAAAAGCGATTTCACCTTTAAGATACTTCTAAAACGCTGCACTGAAAACTGCAGTAATCGTGCTGTTGAATAGCACGGTAGTTAAAGCAGTAGAGACTAGAGGATTTTTGCTGTATTGTTTAATTTGACATGACAAAATAGTATTCCTACTTTCAGCTGTCTGTGAAACACATAAACATACTGTATGCAGTCTGTAGTGTGATTGGAAATGGTAATTTTAAAACAATATCGAATTAGATTAAACTTTGGGATTGCTTGCTCCATGCTTCATTAACTAACAGAAGTATTTCTGTTGATTATATTGACCCATTAATATCAGAGTAGCAGTTTGCTACTTCAGACATGTTTAGTACATTTGTCAGACTGCACTCTTAATGGGTTCTGTCCAAAACAGATGTTCTAGGCTGTATAGATGCTGCTTTAATGAACAAACGTAGCCTAAGGATCTAACAAACATGCCCAAGGATCTAATCCTTGTTCCTTCGTTAATATAAAAGCTTTTTAGAATCCTTTGGTAGAGCTGACAGAAAGCAACTAAATTAACTGTTCTGGCTTGTTTGTTTTTTGTTTGTGTTTATTTGTTTTTGTTTGGGTTTTTTTTTTTTAATCTACAGAGTGAAAAAAATGGAGCTGTCAAGAAAAGAAGATCAAATCAGGCAGATAATCCCGATAATCTTTGCCAAGAAGCAGAAACATGCTATCGACTTAGACTGCCTGAGGACTTCTACCAGTTTTGGAAGTTTTGTGAGGAACTAGATCCTGAGAAACCAAGTGGTGAGGTTTTAAATTTTGCCTCTTCTAACTTTCACTCCCAAAAGCAGCCTGAAGGCAGGCAAACTGGAGGTGGTCAGATGTGTTTTAATGAAGCTTCAGTTTTTCAGTTGAGATGGAGGATATTTGCATTAGTGTTAACTAAAACACTGGCTATAATCACCAAGATGTACACTTCAAGTTTTCTAAAATAGAATTACAGAAGTTGTGTATGTAAAGGGACTAAATGTGGTCTAAACCTGCCTTTCTTGCAGGTGCATTTAAAAGTTCCCTCATGTATCATGGTTTAATCCCAATCAACAATTAAGCACCACACAGGCACTTGTTCTCTCCTTGGTGAGACAGAGTGAATCAAAAGGGTGAAAGTGAGAAAATGTGTGGGTTGAGCTAAAGATAGTTTAATAGGGGAAGCAAAAGCTATAAACAGAGCAGAACAAGGAATTAAATTCACCACCTCCTGTGTGCAGGCAGGTGTTCAGCCATCTCCAAGAAAGCATGTCTTTGTCGTGCCATATGCTATGGAATATCCCTTGGTCAGTTGGGATCAACTGTCAGGGCTGCAGCCCCTCTCAGCTTCTTGTGCACCCACAGCCTCCTCTGGTGGGATGAGAGGTTGAAAAGGCTTTAAGTCAGTGTATGCACTACTAAATCTGGCTTTCAACCTCTTCAAGTTTATTATATAACAGGCTGTGGCATCCCAGTGTGCTCTAGAAATGACAGTATCTTTCAGAGTCATAGAATGGTTTAGGTTGGAAGGGACCTTTAAAGGTGATCTAATCGAGCCCCCTACACTGAGCAGGGACATCTTCAACAGGGCCAGGACTGAGTCCAACCCACCTTAAATGTTTCTAGATTATCCACCATGTTTCTGGGCAACCTGTTTCAGTGTCTCACCACCTGCATCATAAGGCATTTTTTCTTACATTTAGTCTGAATCTATCCTATTTTAATTAAAACCCATTACCCCTTGTCCTCTTTGCTACAGGCCCTGCTAAAATGTTTGTCCTTACCTTCAATACCTGAAGTTCTGAAAGGCTGCATTAAAGTCCCTGGAGCATTTTCTTCTCCAGACTGAACAACCCCAACCCTCTCAGCCTGTCTTTTTAGGAGAGGTGTTTTAGGGCTCTGATCATCTTCATGACCCTGCTCTGGACCCACTCCAGCGGGTCCATGACCTTGCTGTGCTGACAACCCTGGAGCTGGATGCAGCACTGCAGGTGGGATCTGAGCAAAGCAGAGGGGCAGAATGCCCTCTCTGGTCCTGCTGCCCACACAGCTTTGGATGCAGCCCAGGACACGTTTGGCTTTCTGGGCTGTGAGTGCACATGGCTGGCTCATGTCCGGCCTCTCACCCACCAGCATCCCCAAGTTCTTCTGAGCAGGGCTGCTCTTCATCTGTTCATCCCCAGCCTGTATTCATAGCTGGAGCTGCCCTGACCCAGGTGCAGAACTTTGCACTTGGTCTTGTTAAACCTGAGGAAATTCCCATGGGCCCAGTTCTTGAGCTTGTCCAGGTCCCTTGGGATGGCACCTTGTCCTTCAGGTGTGTCATCTGCACCCCCTCAGCTTGGTGTCATCTGCAAGTTTGCTGATCCTGTCTTATGTAATTGATAAAGGTTAATATTAAACAATATTGATCCCAGTACAGAGCCCTGAGGGACACCACCCATCATCAGTCTCCATCCAGACATTGGACTGTTGATGGCTACTTTTTATTAGAAGTGTAATAACTCTTGCATGAAAGCTATTGGGACAAAACAGTGTCTTAGCTTTCCTTATCTAGTGAATAGTGTTTGAATTTATGGAAACTTTTGATACCTGAGCAACATCAGAACTTCCCAGTCTAGATGTGCACCTAATTCATGTTTGCTTTTCAGATGCACTTGTGTCAAGTGTTGGACTTAAGCTGGTTGGACCCTATGATATTCTTGCTGGAAAACACAAAAAAGCAAAATCAGCAGATGTGAACTTCAATCTTCATTGGAGATTCTTTTATGATCCCCCTGAATTTCAGACTATACTTGTTGGGGATAGCAGAACACAGTATCACATGGGATATTTCAGGTATTTTATTTCCTGTGTGCTCTTGCACCACTACAACTATGCTTAGCTTTTGGCCTCTCTTTCCATGTAACATGACTTGTGTGCTATCACCAAACAAGAATTTTTTTTTTTGTAGTAGTAGGGTATTTATTAACACACGGCTTTATCTTTTAAATAAAAAAAATCGCAGGAACAGGAGTCAAAGATTAAATTTAAATATTTATTAATCTACCTCCTCCAGCAATCCAGAGCACATTCACTCACTAATCTTTAACTTTTGCCATGATACTGGGAAGAAAATCAATTGACCAAAAGAGGCTGTGTATTCTCTGCATGTATGGATGCAAGCCCTTTTCAAAGCTTGCTGTAAGATTTTGGAGCTTTAGATCTAAGGGCATTTCTTGTTAGGTTTCTGAAAAAAATGGCAGCATGATGAGGACACAAATTTGGTTTTACTTTGAAACAGGAGAAGTGGACACAGCTTGACTATTTTGTGTGTACTTTTTCATCAATAGGGATGTACCAGATGAGCTCCCAGTGTGGGTTGGTGCAAATGAAGCTAAGAAGGGTTGTGTGATTTCACAAGTTGGTGATAATATCTTTGCTGCTGTCAAGTAAGGTTCATATTTACTTTTATTTATAAAGAATAGAATAGAGGGAAATTGATAATTGGGAGGTGGGATGTGGAATAATGAAGCTAACTTGTTATATGTCCTTCTTAAGAAACCCTCACATATTTTCTGCCCCTGCTGGCAAGTTGTAAGATTCTCTCAAAAGCCTTTGTAGGCTTTTTGACAGTGTTTTCCTTTCAGAACTAAAATAGATAAGTGTTAATTATGTCATTCCTTAAATATATTGGCAGTGACAGGCTCTAAACTGGAAAAAAATATTCACTGGGTATATTAAAATAATTTTTGTAAGTAGAAAAAAGGCATCTCAAACAGTGGTGAAGGAAATCTGAGTATCACAGTAGGTGGATAGCATCTGGTTCTTGTTTTTGCCTACATAAAAATGTTATTTTTGTATATAATTAATATCTACCAGAAGTACCATTTCTGCCCTGTGGCAGGATAACACTGACATGGATGTAGTTCAGTCTGATTCACAGAGCTTTACATGCTCCTGCAGCAGGAATGTAAACAACTGATCTCATCCTTGCTGGTTAAAAATGGAAAGCTCTCTAAGGACAGACACGTGTCAGTCAGTGAAAGCAGACTGAAGAATGGCATCTGCAAAAGAACCCTTGTGCAGTGCAGAGTTAAACGAGGACATTTGTTTTTAAAGTACCATTGGGAAGCTTATAAATATGTATTTGTGTGCATGACTTGGATGACAAATGGTGTATATGGCATGGAAACAGCAGACTGAATTCTTAAGATAGAAAGATGAACAGTTGCTGAGGCTGGGAGAACCTTCAGCACCTGCAGATTGCATAAACCAAATTGTATTGCAGGTACAGGTAAGAAAAGCCCAAGTATTAGCTGTGCCAAACTATTTTCTTTACTCTTGTTAAGAGGCTTGCATTTTCAAGTCTGTATAAATAAACACAGGACTGCTAATCTCAGTTGTTAAAATCTAGAGGTTTAATGTTGAAATGGCTATTCATTTTTTTGTTTTCTTGACATGTTTCATCTGTTTGCAGATTACTTTTGTCAAAAAAACTTAAGGAAGTGGCTGATAAAAAGAAAAACGCTGTTTTGAAAGACATAGATGAAAAGCTAACAAGAACAGCCAAAGAACTGGGTTATTCTCTGGAACAAAAAACCCTGAAAATGAAACAGAGAGATAAGAAAGTATGGCTTTTCTCATCTACTGGAGAGAACTAAGTTCTGTTAATTTTTTTATTTACTTTCTGTATGTGCTTGTTCATCCTTCTAGTCAGTAAGGATGCTTCATTAGGAATTTCCAGAGGTAATCAGCTTTCTATAAAACTTCAAGAGAGAGAAGATTACCACAAGTGTGTTCCAAGTAATAGGATTTAATAAAAACAGTTTTGTAAATCATAGCTTGGCATTCAATTAAAACAAAAAGAACAAACCACCACAAAACCCTCCAGTAAGCACAGTAGTATAAAAACTGAAACAAAGAGAGGGCATGGAGAGAACTGCTTTAAATGAAAGATTGTTCTAAATAGTTGGGTTGGATCTGTTAGTAACAGGACCATTAAGGATGATATGGATGATAATAACAGGTGTATTGCATACCTATCAAGAATAATTATGGTAGGAGGGGACTAAACAAATGCGGTACAGTGCAACACAAGCAACTACAAGGGTACCTAGATTTCAGAATCTGACTGAAATGGAGTTTCCTGTTATTTCAAACTTCAATACTTGAAATTAACTGCAATACAACTTGAAACTGAGTTGATGTCCTGGAGCCAGGACACCATATTAGGTTTGACCACCAGCAGTCAGGTGTTGATGTTTAATGAGGTGAGTTATTTTTAGATCACAGTACTGTCTTGCTGTGCTATGTTCTATTTCCTGTGTCTTATTCAGGTGGTGACCAAAGCATTTCATGGAGCAGGCCTAGTTGTTCCTGTAGACAAAAATGATGTTGGATACAGAGAACTTCCTGAAACAAATGGTAAACATCCTGTTTACTATATCCTTCTGCTTTTTTTAAGTAAACAACCCTCAGTAAAAAACAAACTGCATTCATATTTTCTACTTAAAAAAAATTGAGTGGTGGGAGCAAAACGTAGAAGACCTAACCATCAGACCTAACCTCAATGTATTGTCTTTAAAGGATCCAGATGAGACTCAATGAAACATGCTAAATCTGAGAAAAGAATGCCTGTAGTAGTAGTTTAGATGACCTTTTCTTTTGTATTGTCAATATTTGTATTGTATCATGACAAAGCCATGCAGGAAGTAGATCCAAAAAGCTGACTTATATTTAGGGATGTGTGGGTTTATTTCTTATCTACCCTCTTCTCTTCAGTGTCGTTTTAATCAGAATCAGTTCCTTGATGCAATTTCATCACACAAGTGCTTGTCTTCCTTTGTGAGGAACTGAGAGGGCATGGGGCAAGAATGAGCTTCCAAGGAAAGGGGGAAGCTTCACCCGGAGTTCAGGGTGTGCCCACTTACCTTATGTGTCAGTGTGACACATGGATATAGTCTTGCCACAGACTACTTCTGTGCAGTATTAAATTTCTTTATTGAAACATCTGCTTTTGGATTTTTGCAGCTAATCTTAAAAAAATTTGCAAGGCCATTGTTGATGCTCCGACTGATGAGGAGAGAGTAAAGGCCTTTGCACCCATTCAAGAAATGCTGACATTTGTTCAGTTTGCTAATGACGAGTGTGACTATGGAATGGGGTATGAGCTGGGCATGGATCTGTTCTGCTATGGATCACATGTGAGTACTACAACAATCATACTTCACAAAATTATGCATTATTTTTTACATGGGCTAGAATAGAAGTTGTTCTGCTGTAGATTAAGTATCCCTTGGAATCGTCGAGGTCTACAAGAATATTCTTAATTCATGAAGACTGTTAAAAAGTCACACTACGTGATTCCATGTTGAATTCAAAATAGTGTATATGAAAGCCTAATCCTGCAATCCAGAAGTGGAGTGCAAAGTGCCTGATCCAAATGCAGTGAATAGCTGGAGTCTCCTGTCCCCAGCTGCTTGTATAGGCACCCATATTCAACCAGCTCAAGAAACAGCCTGATGTTTATAGTAACCCCAGCTGGAAGAATGTGAACCCAGGTCAGCTGCCTGGGTGTACTGCATAGGACACCTCCCACCTGGAGTCTCTTCCCTAGTTCTCTGCTAACAGTGAATATCATCAGTAAGGGAAGTGAATTAATAGCACTTATAACACATAAAAATCATACTTAATGCTTTTTGTTCTGTATTAGCTGCTGGCCTATTGATGAAAAGGGTCATGGCTGTAATCAGTCCATGGCTAGAAAATAACGCATGAAGTTTCAGCATCGACCTAATAGGAATGGATAGTCATAGAAACACCCCTGCAAAACAGCTGCTTCTGGCAAAACTAGTATTGGCTAAGTGGTGCTCCAGAGTATCATGGGAAAGATAAGTTTTTCAATACTAAATGTAGGCCCAAAAGAGCTGTGCCGAACACTGGTTAAAATATTTAGCCATTGAAATGTATGAAAACTGACTGCTCTTGCCATACACTGTTAGATTGCTAATGTGTTTCTTAGATTTCATGCCCTGCTCTCTTAAGTTCCATACAGCATCTGATAACATGTGGTCTTCTCCTCTGGTATCCTGCTCATTTAGAACCCTTCTTTCAGAGACTAGGTTGCTTCAGCTGCTTAAATCCTTCCTACAGCTGGAAGGGCAGTGAAGGAAGTGGTTCCTCCAATTTTTCTGAGTAGGTGGAGGCAAATACTCATCTTCCACGCTTTGTGCATCTCAGCACGAGACTAACCACTGACAAAGTCCTGCAGTGAAAAATTGTGTTTACAGTACTGTCATATGTCTTGTCTGTTTTACGCTGCAGCTTGAAACACCTGTAACTTTGCAGCTGTTTTCTAGAATTGGAAACCTTCATTTCTAGTTCAGTAAACAGAAGAAACAGTGGCTTCACACATAAGTTTTGCTCAGTTAGGTCCCTGCCTGTCTTGGAGCTCCTCTTTGGAGTTCTTTTCCAGTTCTGACTGGAGCCTTCCTGTCCCATTGATTACAGAGCCAGAGAAACACACTTTATCTGTAGCCCAAGACATAGAAAAGAAATTGAATCTTGTCCCCTTCAGTTGAGAGATAGAATGGACTCACATGTACAATAATGATTGCAAATGCTAAATATGCTCTGATGTTTTTACATTTGAAGTGCTTAAATGGTTACTGTAAGTACACTGTAATCCCCATGAACTGCGGGTTGGGATGAGACATGGGACTGTGACAGGATAGGGGACTTCACCGGCAAGCTCCAGCTTGGGATGCTGTAGTGAGTGGGACCATCATCTCTTGCACTACTAACACTCTGATTTCTCTCTCACTGTGGCCCTCGGGCACCCCTGCTTGCCCTTGCTCTGGCTGTCGCAGGTGTAGCGTGAGGATGTGCTCAGCCACCTCGGGAGGGGTTGGAGGGTGCAGTGTGAAGGGGGCAGAGCCAGGAGGGGGGGGNGGCATTGCTGGGAGCACCTGCGGGCAGCGCGCCAGAGACCCGCGGCAGGGCCGGGCCGCTGTGCCACCCGTGAACCGGGCCCCACGTTCCATGCGCCAGGTGCTGGCTCTGCCCTTCTGCCTTTCCCCAGTTGTGTCCTACCCCTCAGGTAAAGCATTCCCTTCTGGGGGAAAGCACTATCCCTGCTCCTACATTGCTGGAGCTGGCTCAAGTGGGAGGAAACTAATGGGATGAAGGAAATGCCAACTGACATTACAAGAGAAATTAGGGAATTCCACTGCAGCTGCTACCTTGCGAATCAGAAGAACCCAGCTCCAGTTTTCAACATTTAAGAATTAAACCCATGTGATTTTGTACAAGGTGCAGATTAATTGTTTTCAAGGTCCTTAGCCTCCAGTTCTGTGTTCTTGGTATTGCACTTGGAGGTTTATTCTCTCAATTAAATTGATTAAAATAACAGTCCAGAAACAATGGAAAGTAACACTGGCTCTTACTCAACAGCCCTGCCACCATCCAGTGGCTTGACGTCCATTGTAGCAATTCACATCAGTACTAATGACAGCAATACTAACTACTACTGATAAAGATTATATGCTCAAATGCAAGTCATTCCTACTCTTTTAATCAAAGGATTGCCAGTTATATATTACTTTATGGTAGAAGGGAGCATTGGAGATACAGTGGAGGTTAAGAGTGCTGCAAAACCGTGAGTTTCAAATGCGTAAGGTAATCAAATGCCACAGCTACTTGTGTAAATTTGACAACTTCACCCCTTTCACTCAGCACATTAATGTTCCAATTATTCAAGCACAAACATACAGGCACTTATTTATAGGCCTAGAGTTTTGTTCTATACATAAAAAACCAGGTACTTTCCATCTCATTCTCCTTTTTGTGTTTCAAGTACAGGAGACCTTTACATCAATGCCCTGTCAATCATACAAGTACTAAAAAAGTAGAATCATGGAACGGGCGGCATTGGAGGGGACCTTAAAATACTCAACTTTTCAATTGTTACTTAAATATGAACTCAGATCTGCAAAAACGAGGACCTAAGACTGGACACCCATATTCACGTATTAACCTGTGCCGGAGAAGGAAGTGTTACATCAGCTGCAAAATGACTGATGTGCTGTGTATCATGAAACTGGGGCAGAGCTTTCAGCAGGGCCTGCTGCACTAGGACAAGGGGTAATGGTTTTANCAAAGCCACTGAGGCCGAGGGCGGCTCTTGTTTTCCCTTCTCTCCTGCAGTACTTCCACAAGACGGTGGGCCAGCTGCTGCCCCTGGCTTACACCCTGCTGAAGAGGAGCCTCTTCGCGGAAATCATCGAGCAGCATCTGGGCAACCGGCGGGAGGAGGACCTGGATCAGCTGGTGTCCTGAACCGAGGGCTGCAGCTGGGGGGCGGCCCTGCGCGCCCCGGAGCGGGCTTGTCTCTGTGTGTGTATGTGTCTGTGGGTCTTCTTGTACTTGGTGGCGGTGTCCGCTGCGGTCAGTAAAGGTTTTCTAAGGAACGCGCTGCTTCCCGGTGCTGGCTGCGCACGGCGGGTGCGGGCCCGGTAGCGGCGGTGCGGCGGTGCCGGGGGGAAGCTGCCCTCNTTGGAGGTTTATTCTCTCAATTAAATTGATTAAAATAACAGTCCAGAAACAATGGAAAGTAACACTGGCTCTTACTCAACAGCCCTGCCACCATCCAGTGGCTTGACGTCCATTGTAGCAATTCACATCAGTACTAATGACAGCAATACTAACTACTACTGATAAAGATTATATGCTCAAATGCAAGTCATTCCTACTCTTTTAATCAAAGGATTGCCAGTTATATATTACTTTATGGTAGAAGGGAGCATTGGAGATACAGTGGAGGTTAAGAGTGCTGCAAAACCGTGAGTTTCAAATGCGTAAGGTAATCAAATGCCACAGCTACTTGTGTAAATTTGACAACTTCACCCCTTTCACTCAGCACATTAATGTTCCAATTATTCAAGCACAAACATACAGGCACTTATTTATAGGCCTAGAGTTTTGTTCTATACATAAAAAACCAGGTACTTTCCATCTCATTCTCCTTTTTGTGTTTCAAGTACAGGAGACCTTTACATCAATGCCCTGTCAATCATACAAGTACT
Source organism: Donacobius atricapilla (assembly GCA_013397315.1). Taxonomy (NCBI): domain Eukaryota; kingdom Metazoa; phylum Chordata; class Aves; order Passeriformes; family Mimidae; genus Donacobius; species Donacobius atricapilla. The sequence goes on from WBMY01012419.1 coordinate 1,450,647, forward strand.
AAAAAAGTAGAATCATGGAACGGGCGGCATTGGAGGGGACCTTAAAATACTCAACTTTTCAATTGTTACTTAAATATGAACTCAGATCTGCAAAAACGAGGACCTAAGACTGGACACCCATATTCACGTATTAACCTGTGCCGGAGAAGGAAGTGTTACATCAGCTGCAAAATGACTGATGTGCTGTGTATCATGAAACTGGGGCAGAGCTTTCAGCAGGGCCTGCTGCACTAGGACAAGGGGTAATGGTTTTAACTAAAGAGTAGATTCAGACTAGATGGGGGGAAGACATTTTTTATTATGAGAGTGGTGAAATATTGAAATGGGTTGCCCAGAGGGGGGGTACATGCCCATCCCTCCAAGTGTTCAGTGCATGGGGCTCTGAGCAACCTGCCCTAGTGGAAGGTGTCCCTGCCCATGACAGGAGGGTGGGAGCAAGGTGATCTTTAAGGTCCCTTCCAACCCAGGCCATTCTATGATATGTATGTCATCAGATGGCTTTTAGACAAGAAAAGGATCATCTACTTTTAAGTATTTTACATCAAAAAGCTTTTAATTCTGTAATTAAAATCTTAAATTTAAATTTGGAAAAATACCCCACCTAAGGCAGATGGGTTTGATGGGGTTGATTTGGCTACTGATTTATAGACAAATGCTAGGCAGTGCAAATACTGAATCTCCTAAACTCCCTTCTTTTCGTCAAATCTTACAATTTTTGTAAAATTCATGTTAATTTTCTCTCAGGGAAAATAAATGCAAAAATCAAATCTTGTTTGGGAAAACAATGAGAAAACATGACAGAACAATAAATGGTCATACAGAAGTTTTTAATGCTTGATTAAATCATCACAGTAATGAGAATTTTTACTGTAATGATATGCAGTTCTACCACACTATTATAAATAAAAACATTTAGATCAATATTAAATACAGCTCTAGGCAACAACACAGATTAACAAAGAATGCATTGTTCATGAACCAGTATCTGAATGATTTAAAAAATAAGAAAATGCTGACACTTTCCCCCTCCTATCCACCACCTTTTTAAATTAGTAACTTGAGTAAGGCGCTGCAAGTTTCACATTAGAAATTTTTTGTTGCACAGCACAGGCACACATACTTCATTAACAGAACGCTACTGTATGTTTACCAGAAGACATTTTAAATGTCAACAGGGAAAGCTTTGTAGGTTAAGAAGAGTAAACAGAGATGCGCAATTTATGTGCAGCACTCAGGATCCACACAGAAATGAAACACAGCAGGAGTGTGAACTGTATTTTAATTCAGACAGCAGTGTCTAGAATTAGGTGCAAGTTAATACAGTACACACAGCAGTGTTCTACAATAACATCAGACATGGCAGAGATTTTAAAAGTGATTTTTGTATGTGCAGTGAGTTTGTATTCTTTCACTGTAGAAAAAAAATCAGACAACAGAAATCAGTGTCACAGACAATTTCCTGCCTTCTGTAAATGGGCCAAATCCTGCTCTTTGAGAAGTTTCCTCTTCTTCAGGCTTATGTAATGTAACAGAGCAAATTTTTAAGAACTAGCACTGACTTTACATGGAAGAGTACAGCTGGTTGTTGCCATGCTCCCATTTTTACATAGCCCAACTCCCTGTTTCATTTCCAAACCTGTTTTTAATACCGGGTCTGATCACTGTGATCCCCCTGGCACATTTCACTTTCTACCAGTTCCAGTTGCTGCTAGAGCTGAGATGAAAAATGTAGATAGCAGTTTTTTACTAAGAAAAATTAGTTAAAATTCAACAGTGCACTTACTTAAGCACAGCCATTTTTGTGCAACTCACCAAAAGTGCCAGAATTTTGGTTCACTGTATTATTGTACTTAAGATAAAATCATACTGAGTACTTTGTGAATAAAGATGTTTGAGGTAATTGTGATGAATGCCTTAGAGATACTAAAATTATGTTAGACTTTTTTAGTGTTTATATTCTTGCCATTTTTGCAGTCTTGTGAGCATAATTGTTAAAAGACAGAAATTTTGTCCAACCTCATATAACAAAAACATGATTTCTGTCAGCCAGATTTCCTAATTTTTTTCCTCCCTAATTTAGGCTTCTAGCATATTGTCATTTTTCCTCTGCATACAGGTCTGGTGGTGGTCTGATAAAATGAATAGGAAAGAAAACCAAGGTACTATAATGAAGTTAGGGGTCTGTCAGTTCACCTCTGAATTTGTGTGTGTTGCTGCTGAGTTCTAAAGTCCTGCCAAAGTTTCAAGTACTGGAGTCAATTCTGCCCTGCTGCTCAGGTGTGACTACATATAATTTACACCTTTATATCACTGGGAGAAAAGAAGAGTTAAAAGCAATCTAATAGTTGCTTTTTCTTATTACTTGTAAAACCCTGCAGTTTTTTTTTTAATGAAACCCTACTATTACTGTTCCAGTTATCTGCTAGTAAAGAAAAAAGGAAATCCAAGGTAACGGCAGTGAAAGTTACATTTGGAAATGATCTTGTATGTATGTTGGATCATAAAGAAGCCATTTTCTTGAAACCCTTCATCTAGTTGTAAACATTAGCTAATCCTCCATTACTTGCAGAGGATTATGAATTATTCTATAAAATCACATTAAAAAGTTAATTAGTTATGTGAGATATTAACTGATCCATATTTAATAGATTTTTTAATCCATACAAATATAAATAAAGAATGGTAAAATTCAAGAAAAATAATATACATTTAGTGCAAATTATGAGTTACATTTCTTCCTACCATGTCAGCAGTGGAGCGTCTTTCGTGGAGAAGAAAAAATAAAAATGACCATTCTCAAATTTTACAGGGGGGAAAAAGATCTCCAGTGTTGAAGCATGCATTTTCTACCAGGTACACGTATACAGAATTGTTCCAGCTCTTAAGCTAGTAGAATAGCAGTATTTTTTCTTATACTGCACAACATTGGTATATATGATAGTGTGTTCAATAATACAAAAATTGCATAAGACCAGGTCACATTATTGATATTTTCTGCAGCAAAACCAGTATTTTTCTCTAAAAGATGGTTTCATCTGATTTTAGTTTTCTCATATCATGACAGCACACAGGTTGAAAGAAGTCTTGCATGGTTCTTGCAAAGTATTACCTGTTCAATCTGGTTTTGTTGGCAGTGGATCTGCACTGCCCCAAGCATTCCGTTATGTACGAACTTACACATTTAATGGCACAAGAAAAACCTCCCTTCTTGTGATCACACCTCAGTAACTCACAGTACATCTCAATATGAGAAACAACTGCTTCAAAAGGGCACACCAATTTTAAAGGACTTTGTTACGGCTCAGGAGAGAGAGAAATAAAGCTCTTCTGGAATGTAGAAAGGTGACGAGTAAGAGTTAATACGTTTCATGAGTTAACACAACAGTTTTCAATGGTAAAAAGGGCAAGACCTTTCAGTCTCCACAAGATGGCTCAATTCAGAATGATCCCTCCAGAAACAGGGATTAATAACACCTCTCTTCAATGCTGAAGTACCAGGCTGGACTGGAGAATGGCACCACTTTGCACAGCTCACCCACTGCACTATCATGGCAGACCTGATGTCTCGGGACGCATCCAGTGCAGGACAGCAGCTCTCCCTTCCCACACTCCCATCGGCCTTCCTCCTCGCCAAATGCTCCCCCAGACTGGCTCCTGATTGCCAGCAGCACTGGTATGTAAAAACCCAGCTTGTCTCTGATTTTAGAAGTTTTCCCCAGACTAAAGTGTTGTGCTATTCAACAAATGAACCTCCTCTTCCGTTTCCTCTCTCTCCTCAGCTATGGGTTTCAGTTGAACATTATGGAGGCGGGGTCTTGGTTTGCCGTCTGGGCCATATGACGGAGGATATCTTTTTTTGTTATAATGCCAAGGAGGCGCCTGAAAAGGATAAATGGAAGACTGATATTAATTCAAGCGGGAAAAAAAATGAAGTGGAACAAATCTGTAGCCAAGTCCTTTTTGTTGACAGGAATAGAGCAAAAGTAAACAGCCTGATTTTCTTATTTAAACAGAACCATTTTATTTATCAAAATGCTGAGGAACCACCAGTTTGATAAAACACAGCAATGCTGAGACACCGTATCAGATGGTCTCGGACAGCTGTAGTCCATTTTAATGAAATACAAGCCATACAAGTAGAGCCCATTACAATTTTTATTTAACTTTTTGTTTCTACAAAAATCAAATTTTGATTAGCATATGCCAACAAAAAAGTAACAAAGGGGGACAAAGAAAAGAGAGGTATGAAAAAGAAGTGATAGTGATCCCATTTCATAAGGGAGGCATGTTCCAACCTAGCCATCAGAAGTCATGTACCACTTGATGGCGGCCCCAAATCAAGCAAATCAAACTCCCCTCCTTTTTTAAACCAGAAGGATCCTTCCAGTCTAACACACTGGCTCAGATTGAATGTATTCATAGGAGCACACCGTACTGGCCATGAAACTTTTGTATAGTAAACAACAGTTAGTTAGTTTTTGGAGTTCACAGCTCTAGAAAAAAATAAACTGTGAATAATAATATTTTCATTTTCCAATTTAGATACTGTGCTCTTATGACAGAGTCTTTTAAAACTGTAACTGCAAAACATCAAATAGAGTGAGACTGTCCAAAAGGATAATATCACAAGAGAAGCAAAGAGCAGAATGAATGAGCTGCTGCCCTTGTTATTCTGGTTAGTACATTTCAATTTGTCTTATTAAAGGATGCATGAAATACTTGTGAAATATTAGCATAAAATGAGAACATAATTAGCATGTTTTGCATATAAGCAGCTAAACATGGTGAGTATGTTTAGTAGACATGGAACTAGCAACCCATGTCCAAATTAAGACAAAGTGTACCAGCTACCTAAGGGGTTAGTTCACAACATCCTGGTTAAAGCCATATCTAGATTCTGAAGTCAACAGTCTACATAGTAGCTGGCCACTTGGTGGCTGGTATCACTGCACATCTTGTAAAGGAGTACACTGACTGCTGTAGGTAACAGCGGCAGAATCACAGACTTTACATAAAATCTGATTTTGCTAAATCAGACTTTAGCAAAATTTTTTGCTAAAAAATAGGAATATTTTCTAAAAATCATGTTGATAAAAGGGGATTACAAGGAAGATCTAATGATGCATTTAAAACATGCTTATCTTTGCTTCTCAAAAAATGTGATACTTTGCTGTTTAACAGCTATTTAAAGCTGTCCAAATCAAAAAAAAGAAATCAGCATATACGAAAATCTTAATTTACATTAGGCGAAGAAAAAGTATTCCTAGCTGCATGCCTTCCCACCGGGGGAATTCTAGAGATCAACCAGCTGGATCGATGTGATCTCAATAACACAAGTATCAGAAAGCTTACTGTTTACTTTCCTTTAATGTTGTGACTAACAGTATGTTCACATTTACAGCTTCATTGCTACAAAAGGATTTTGCATGTTATGTTTAATACAAATTTTGAGCATAAGAAGATTTCATTGTTCAGCCGATGTTGTAAAAGCCCTGAACAGTTCACAAGTTTCATGCTTCCTGACTTCTAATGTGTCTAATTATGAGATCTGATATATCTAATCACCAAGGGTTCGACGTGCTGCTTTAGTTGCTCGAGATGCTCTAATATGTTCTTCTTTGTGATGATCCCCAAGACAATCCTGCAACAGATTATGTTATGCTAATAACTGTGTGTGAAATCAAATGAAAAAAAGTTCTAATAATAATAGAAAAGGATTAGAGCAAACTTAAAAAAAAAGAAAAACAAAAGAAAAAAACACAAACAGAAAAAAGAAAAAGAATGTTTGCAGGAAAGCTAATGAGATAATTAAATGAAAATTTATTTGAAAGTCAGTAACTTTTCCAAGATTTTGCTTTTTTCCTTTTTCTCCCAAAATGCTGAACACAACTGGCTCTTCAACCACCCCAGAGGAGTATGTTTCTTGTATCAGGCACACATCAGGGTAGCAAACTTTATCCCTTCACCCTAAATTCACATATTATTGGGTTTTAAAGACACCACAACTAAGATCTACTTTGTATTTCCTTTGTTTAATAGTTATTTCTCCTCACACATACAGATAATTGTTCACATTTTAACAAGCCACAGTAGATGAACAAAATAGTAACTGAAAGTCATAGCAAGTGAGGTTCAAAGCTGCCCTACAGAGCTGGGCTATCTGGTGTGCTTAGACAAATTCAGACAAATTTCTTGTTCATGACAGGACAAAGAGCAAGTCCCTGGAATGGATATACTGGTATAAATTTGGAGGAGTAAGGCTCAATCTTCTCTCTGTCATCTGCACCAATTTCTGTACAATCCAGTCTGGATTGGAACCAGTATGCTGATGCAAGTCTTTAAACAGGTATATTCAGTTTGCAGGAAATCTGCCAGCCAAAATATAAATTAGTCCTTAATATCCACAAGGCTATATGCCATGGCTAAACACCACCAGTACTAGTATTTATGATCTGCTCTTCTTGTAATGGACAGTGTGCTCGTGGAATGTCACAAATTTGTAAAATGAAGTAGGATAAAATAAGTATTAAGCCATCCATACTTCCTGCTACTTTATCATTAAATAGTTAAAAATTTATAATAGAGCTTGACATAGCTTTGCACGATCAAGCTTTCTTTAGAGAAGATTTTAGCATCAACACCAACTTTGAGTACTCAACCACAACAGAAACTATGGGAAAAAAAATCATAGTAAATATTTTTCAGTGAAGTTCCATTGATTCTAATTTCCCTCCCCAAAACAAGAATAACTGCATGCCCACACTAACTTTTAAGTGTCATATCATTATGTCCTTTCCATACCAGAGAAAGGCTTCTGGAAATACTACTTGCCATTCCATACAGAGATGCATTGAAGGAAAAAAAAAAAAGGCAAAAACCAAAAAAACCCCCACCAAAACCGGCAGGAGAACATTTAAATAAATTTGTTTTAAAAGACATCTGAAAAAAAAAACCCAACTTGGAAACTGATGAAATATTTAAACATTTGCCACATATATAGCAGCAGTCCTTTTGCCCACAGAAAAACTAAGAAAGTCCCAGTTATTTCAGATTTTTTGTCTCAAGATTGATCAATCCTAAACATGTGAATGAACAGACAACATTTCACTCCCCAGGTGCCTTTAAAGACATGCTAAAGGGAAAGCAAGATACTATGGTGGTAGGAGCTTTTATGTTGCATGTCAGGTGTTTAATGCAAGAGATACAGGAAAGCAGAATGTTAAATGAAGAGCTGCACAGAAAAAAGATCATGTAAGAAAAACAAGGAGCAGTTTAGGTAAGAGGCAATTACAGTGAACATTTAGTTTCCATACTGGGGGCTGATTTATTTAGCAGATAATCACAGGACAGCTCCCAACAGTCTGATTTACAAACATTCTAAATCTTAAGATCACTTTCCTGAAACATTTTGAATTGTAGAAACAAAAGTTGCAGATTGAAGTTCCAGAACTAGCAGCAGTTTAGTTGTTAGTATTCCAACAAACAAAAGCTTGGTGGTAATCGCCATCACTAGACTCCAGAAGAAGAGATACTGACTGAATCATTTTCTCCTTTACTCTTTATGAACCCAGGATTTGTAGATGTTTAGTAACTGCTGATACATGGCATGTTGCCAGAACATAGATAATAACCGGGAAATACAGGCCTTAGACTCTGCTGGGCACAAGACTAAATTTCTGCAAGACAAGTTGTATCTCCTCCACAAGCAAGTTGTACAGACCAAGCTTGCTGAATGGCAGTGAATTTTTAACAGAACATTATAAAATGACTGAAATTGTCTGCCTGCTTACTTGGAATACAAGGAAGGCCTAAGAATTTCAGAGAGAGGTGCTACAGCACAGCACGTTCTCAATGAACAGCTGGCGTCCTCAGCTGCAATACCAAACTTACGGGTTCAAATACCATGATCCTGGTGTATATCCTGGTTCAAATACTCTGATCCTGGAACTGAAAATTACTGTATCTAACAAAATGCACAGCACTGCTGCCTCTTTACTCACCCATTGTGTGTTACAAGGCACTGCCTCAGACCCAGCTTCCGGAAAATATCCACCACTATTTCCATTGGTGTGTGGTCTGTCACGGTGAAAGGGCTCATATCAAGTATGCTTCTGAGCTTCAAAGGTCGAGGGCTTTCTGCTGGAAGCGATGGGGTATGCTGGGCAAAACATACCCTGGAACTGCCAACAATCCCCTCCTGCTTCTTTCTAGCACTTTCTTTAAGAAAAACAGGGAAGGGGGAAAAACAGCAGAGGAGGAAGAATTTACATTCTTGGAGTAAGATGTTAGTGCAGACATACAGCTTAATCAACACTACCAGGCTCTTGCATATGTTTCCATCACCACTGCTTTATCCCCAGGAAGTGGTTGTGCAAAAATCACAAAAGCCATGTGCCGCTCAGCTTTAGTCATTATTCAACTAATTTTCTCACCCCAATAAGTAACTTTTATTTACTATGAAGAGGTGAAAAGGCTAAAAAAATAACATAGCTCCAGAAGAAACTGCCAGGGAAAAGCCAGTCTCAACTGACAGCCTCCTGAACCTTTTCCTAATATCCAACCTAAACCTCTTTGACACAACTTCAGGCTATTCCCTCAGGTCTTGTCAGTGGGCACCACAGAGAAGAGATCAGTGCCTGCACTGAGGTCTCCCCTCAGTCTCCTCCAGGCTGAACAGAGCAAGTGACCTCAGCTGCTCCTCATATGGCTTCCCCTTAAGGCCTTTCACCATCCTGGTGCCCCTCCTTTGGACGATCTGTAAGTAACCCTCTGATAATCTGCCACCCAAAACTGTCCACGAGGCTTGAGGTGAAGCTGCCCCAGTGCAGAGCAGAGCGGGACAATCTCCTCCCTTGCCTGGCTGGTGATGCTGTGCCTGATGCCCCCAGGACACACTTGGCCCTCCTGGATGCCAGGGCACAATGACTCTTAAGACAGACACAACCCGAGACTAAACAACTTTCACTGTATAATCTCAGCATCTACACAAAATGTTCTGCTATTCCCCCATTTACTCAAGTAAATGCAAACTTAAACCAGTATGGTGTCGGTAATAGTTTTCAGGTTTTGTATATTCATATACGTCCTACATAATGTAATACCGTGATATACATAGTAGTAAGACCACAGGCAAAAATCTGACTCAAGTAAACAGTGTTATGTTCACAAAAGATGTTTTAAAAAAAATTCTGGAGACTTCTGTCCCCTTCTCAAGTGTAGTTATTTAAGTATGTATCAAAAAAAAGTAATTTAAGATGCAACTTCCATCACTTATTTCATGCAGTAAATATTACACTTTTGTAACATTTTCTTACATAACAGTGTGTTTCTTCCTTTGGTTATTTGGTTTCTTGCCAGGGCACAAAGCATTGTCACAAGTATCACACAAGCACTAGTACTCACCCAGAAAGTGATGTCCCAAACAGGGCTTGTGTGCTTGTGTGCCCAGGGACAAATTTCCCATTACACAAACAGATTGAAAAACATAAATCTAGAATAATTAACATTGCACTTATCTCTCCAAAATACAACCTTGGTTGTTATAAAAAAAGTAAATAACACACTGTCAGAAAGAAGTAGGATATACCTTTGAAAATTACTTGGACAGTAATTCTCATAGAATAACGCTGGTCAAAATGGAAATTACTCAGTTTTGAAGAATGTTAGGATATCATTACTTGAAGAAAATGAGATACTATCAAAAGCCTCAAAAAACTAAAAATTACCAGATTAGATAATGTTTTGTCTTACTTGAGTATAACTTTTTTTTTTACAACAGAAACAGATGAGGATTTTCTTCATTTCAGAGCCTGCTACTGAAGATATATATATTATCATATACTTAAGATATATTATCATATACTTAAATCAACCTGGAGTCTAGAAACATAGAGTAAATTCTATTTTAAATATAAAATAATATAAAACAATTTAAACTGGCATATATATAATAACTGAAAGTTAATTACCTATTGCAATAGTTAAATCTCTTCTTAGAGCAAAACCCACTAGTCTCTGCGATTCCTTTGACATAATAACAGGAAAACCATTATAGCTGGTTTCGTTGATCAAGTTTTCTATGTCTTCGACAGTCATGTTATCCTGTGTCAGAACTGCTAAAGGTGGGTCACTTCTCCGAGGTCTCATCACATCAGCAGCCAGTGTTGTGTGAGTGAATTCTTCCTTTGCATCCAAGAAAGGATATCCGTTCAGTCGGATGTGTGCTTCATAGATGCCTTCCCTACCAAAGGCATCTCCTACCCACTTACTGGTCATCACTGCAGCCATTAGGGGCACAATATATTCCAGCCCTCCTGTTAGCTCAAAGACAATAACTACCAGGGACACAGTCATCCTTGTCACACCACCTGCAAGGAAAATGATAGCCAGTAACATTTGAGTATCAGATAATGATGATTTTAGAATTTTTTGCCTTCCTGTTGAGACTTACAAACATAACTTTGACATGAAGGGCATCTGACAAACATCCTTCTGCTAATATCAACAGAAGCAGACAGAGAAAATTAACACAAAACTTCTAGAAGCGAAAAAGAGAGTTTTAAGGAAAATTCATAGGGAGGTAATAAACAGAATTGGAAAAGATGTACAGTTATTTAATGTAAACTAAGAATAAAACTGTGTATATCTCCATAGCACATCAGGGTTAAAAGTACTGTGAAATGCAAGGAAATTCAGTAAGATAAGAAATTGAAAAAGGAACAGAACTAATGCAAAAAAGTCACAGGTAGCAAATTAACAGCTATGTTGTCCAAAGGACTAGGAATTTGATGCTATTGCTTAATCATAAAAGCTAACCAGAATTATGATCTGATGAAAAGAAATCTCTTTCTTGGACAACAGAAGACAGGGATGGTATTTCTCTTTTGTTCCTATGTAAAATCATTTTTTTCTACTAAGGTTTCTGATGCCGTATCCTTATTCAATGAAAGAATATGAACTGTCTTTCCATGCATTCAAGAGTGATTCAATATGCACAATTAAAAACCGGAACAACCTCTCCAAAACCTGAATTTATTTCCCTAGTTTGATTGCCCAAACACTTTCCTTTCCTTAAAGAAATGGTCTACTTCTTGCAGAATCTGTCCTAATAGTTTTTCTGTTTAATTTTTAAGGCCACCAAGTTATAAACAAGGACAACTTTAGGTGCCCAACTTAAGCCTCTTTCCATGAGGCTGATTTTCAACAATTAGACTTGTTAAAAATAACTTACATGCTTCTAAAACTTTTGCTTGGATTATGAACTTAATGAACAGGTTTTGCAACTCATGTAGATGTGCCAGTTGATCACACCACTTCCTTCTAACAGTTTTAACTGTACTTGACACTGTAAATGCTCTACTTCATACATTTCAAGGAACTGATTTTTCTGACCAATGTAGTAACAACATCTCGATACCACAAAGAGAAAGCAACCATTACTAAAATTTTCCTACTTCTCATCAATTAAGGTTTTGCATTATTCTTCAGATCCCAAGGATTTGAGAGTCTGATGTAGAGATGTGAATGTATTATTCTGGAGCGAAGACCCTATAAATAGTGCTCCAAAACTGCACAAGTTCATACTTCCTTTCATTTTTTAATGATTATTTTGATACATTCAGAAATCAGATACTTGTTATGTTTTATTTACCTAAGCATGCAGCAGCACCAACCATGGCATAAAGACCAGGTGTAATACAGTCAGCTCCAACTTCACACCACTCCTTGAAGATGAACCAGTCGTGATGGTAGTAAGCCAGTTGCTCCACTGCGATTCCTACAATCCTTCCTGCTATTGCTCCAATTGCCATACTAGGTATGAACAAGCCAGATGGAACCTGCAACAAAAACAGAACTGTTGTCATGCTGCTGGGAACATACCTGACACATTGCTTAACAAGTGATATTTTATGGTTTTTTTCTGAAAGATGCAAATGCTCAAACTGTAAGATTAAAACCTGTTGGAACTCCCGACTTTTTCCAGCTCCAAGGTCAGGGCGAAGAAACTCAAGAGATGTTGTTGTTTTGCAGTCACCCTGAAATTTATTATCCTTATCTATTACAGATTCACGAGATGTGACCTCTCTCTAACAAGTTGGGGAAGTGGGCTAAAATGGTGTCTACTCAAGGTTATTTAAGTCTTAATTATCCAATAAACAGTTGACATCTATATTATTTATGTTTCTAACCCAATTGTGATCACCCAAAATCCACAATGTGGGGGCCTTTTTCACCCAAGGACAGAAAACCACCCCGATCCGTGAAAAAGAAGGAAGAAGAAAAGTGTAAGAAACACAACTAACCCACACCCGAAGTTCTCCATTTTTGCTCCCATATATCACTATACACTAAAATCCCAAATCTAAGTTTTTCACCCTGGGAGGTCACACAATACTATCCAAACTACACACACAATGTTTCTGTGCTATCACTCAATTTTTGAAGCCCTTTCCAGGGTTTTAGCTCAAACAAGGTGTGTGCTTGAGGGCTGGCACCCTTCAGTTCAAAAAGTCTGAAACTTTCAGCTTTCAGAGTTCCAACAAAAACCATGTAAAGTGACCTTGGAAGGTTAGTAGAACTTAACAGAATGCTACTGATATCTCTGACTGAGCTGTTAAGCAGAAGCCATTTTATAAGCATGTTTGTTTATACCTTACTGTGTTTAAGAGAAAATCTGCCACCAATACAGGACCATGAACAAGAGTCAGTGTCAACAGCACAATTCTCTACCAAGTGCACGTCCAGTGTGAGCTGTGCTAATCGTACTGCAACGTGTTCCTTATCATTTCCTGTCTCCCTTATTCCTTCATGTTCCTCAGAGTCAACATTCACCTACTAAACAGGACTGCCTTCCTCAACTGCTTCCTGACACTGCTATAAATTATAAACAGGTGATTTTTTAAAGAGGCTTTGTACTATTATTGCTGTTTCTTATCGAAATGAGTGTACATAGAATGCTAAACACACTAAGAGAGAAAAAGGCAAGATAATCCCCACTGCAAAAAGTAGGTAACACAATAGGTTAAAGAAAAGAAAAAAGCTCATACTGTCATTTTCGTTACTTAAAATGTTTTTCTGCTACTAATTAAAGCCTCGCCACACAACCATGGCTTAGTAAAATATTATTGCAAACTTGTGTTTATCAGCAGTTTCATATAAAGAAACTGCTGTGTATCTTTTCTTCTCCTTATGAAGCTAATCTTTCCAAAAACATACTGGTACCTAAATGCCTGCTGTTTCCCGTCACAGCAGTTGTTAACATCAAAATATCTTATACTGTAACTGAGGTAGAGATGCGACTACAAAAAAGGAGTAGAATTTATACTTTGTCTAAACTCACCTCATCCCATCTTGTTGAAATAATGTAATTAAATACTGCATTCCTGCTGTTAACAGGACACACCACATAATTTTTCTTGTACTGTACCGCTCTGAAATTTAAATATTGTGGAATTCCAAACTATAGGTTTTCGCTGTGGTATTCAATAGCTGATGCAGAAATATATTCCAGAATTGTTGTTAGTATTATTGTATTTTGTCTGTATTTATGGTTGCAAAGAAGATTTCTAACAATAAACCAAATAAAGCAAACATAGCTTATAATTATTATTACTTTATATTTTGTCGATATTTTTGTTTGCAAAGATGATGTCTAACCAACAAATCAAGGAAAAGCAAATTTTGTGTTAGGCAGTCAGCAGCAGGGGTTTAGAGAAAAAGTTTAATAATCCTTAATCCTATACTGAATTACCTAATATTTCAGTGTTTATAAAGGTAATGTTCAATGCTATCATTTTAGTCTAGTATTCAAATCGAGCATTTATACCATACTGTTATTTTCCACAATTAGTTATGCATGTAAGCCCCTTCCTAACTGCTAAAATCAAACTTTTTTTCTGAGTGAAATTTTCTTGGTGAATAGTACAACAGTAGCCTGAAAAAAATCCCGTATTTCCAATAGAAAAGGAACTAAATAAACCTTTGAAACTGGCTCAGATACTGTCCTGGCAGTATGCCACAGAAATTCATTCTCCACATGGAAATTGTATCCAAGTTTTTTGGTAATATAACTTCTTATGCACTAGGCTTCTCTTCTTTCCATCATATGTGGATAATGGTTACAAGTCTAACTGTAATTATAATTTTACAGGCCCATTTGTTCACATAAGCTCATGAATCACAAACCACAAAGGGGTGAGGAATCTTCCCAGAGAAATAGCAAGGGAAAACAGCTAAGTTTTTCCTCTTCTCAGCTTTCTTCCCTGGGGCTTGCTTTTGAACAAGCTCAAATTACACTCCAGAGGAAAAGAATTGTTCTGTGCCATATGTGTCATCTTTGGAAGAAGCAAGGATTAGGATATGGGTACAACTTTCCCCTTCTTTGGTAGTGTAGCTGTGTATCAGTCATGTTCTGAGGCAAAACTGTAACTCCTTCCCACCTGTTGATCAGCATTTAGACACAGTAATGAGTCTACTGATAGTAAGCAGTACAGTATAGGTACAAAAGCATGAAAGAAAAAAAAGGGAAAAAAACCAAACCCAAACCAAAACAAGCCCAAAAATGCCAACCCCCTGCCATATCAGCATCCTGCTAATACATGTCCACAGCAGTAACAGCAGCAGGAATCACTTATAGCCCCACTGGCAGCAGCTGGGTTGCTTTGCTCACCTCACAGGAAAGAAGTTCCTGAGGGGAAGACATGTGCTTGCAGATGGGTACAGCTCCAGGAACAGAACAATGTCCAAATTATGGACCTAAGGAAGACTAGCATGTACAATACACACTCTAAGATTCCTCTTACCCACCAACCAACATATAGAACATAACCTCAAATAACAACCTGCAACATCTTCTAAAATATCAAAACATGAGAAACACAACATGATGTTAGTGTTCTAGTTATAGAATAGTCAAGGTTGAAGATGACTGCCCCAGATTATCCACCCCTGCTCAAGCAGCGTCATCTACAGCAGGCTGTCCAGGCTTGCAACCAGTCAAGACGTGAGTATTTCCAAGGATGTTCTCTGCACAGCATATTCCAATGATCAAACACCCTCACAGAAAGGAAGTGTTTTCTCATGCATGCTGTCACATAGAACAGCAACTTGAACTGAAAAGTTAAGGCAAATTTAAACACAAATCTTGCTTAGTGAACATTCTACAGAAGTTTGCATTAAGACACATTTGATAATGATGTGGTGACAGAAAACTATGAAGGACACCTGACAAGACAGAAAATGATGAAGGCATGACAGTTACACATCATCATTCAGAAAACAGCCACAGGTTGGGAGAAGCTGAAGCCACCTCCAAAACAGATCTATGAAACAACTGGGAAAACCAAAAATTACACTGCTTGTAATGGAGAAGAAATTCCCATTACAGTCACATAAACAAAGCTCACTTTCTCCTCCTGACATGCAATACTGGAAAATACAGCAAAAGAAATCATCACTGTCTCCCTTTAACATCTGCAGTAATTGTATTTGTGTGAACAATGAGGAGAGTGGATGTAAGAATTACCACCAATAAGTCAGTGTAAGGCGTACAGTCAACTTTTCTTCCAAGAAACAGGAGTAGGGAACCTGAGTGGTTATGCTGAACTTTGCCCTTGGAAATTTTAGAATCATCCCTTATTGCTGAATCAGGCCCATACAAACAGCGATCCATCCACACAGTTAATGCTCCCTACTGCATTTAGCACGTTTCTATTCAGCTGAACAAAGGGCTATTCTGAATTTAATTAAAGTTAATACTGTTTGCTACAAGACTTGCTTATAAACCAAAAGTTAAAAGACCTTTTTTTTTAACAAAATAACATGAAAAAAAAAAATAAACAAAGCTTCTAGCTATGAGAGATGGGAAATGAGAAAGGTAATAATTAAATGATCACAGCAGATAAGAGCTACTGCATTCACACTTACCTTGATACCAAAAGTGAAGACTGTCATGATTATTTTAAATATGAGTGCTAAACACAACTGCCATATAGCTGAATAGACTCCAGTGCCTGCTGGACGGTCAGGAATATCATCTACTATTTTGCTTGCATTCATATCATTTCTGTAGTCACAGAGTGAGGAGGATTCCAATGGCCCACAGTCTGTGAAGAGCTCCTTAATAAGCTCACTGGTGTTTAGCCTTGTATATGGATTAGGAAACGCAATCACAGCTGTTATTGCTGCAACAATAATAACCTCCAGGACAGGGTACTTCCCAAATTTTGTAGATTTGCGTCGACGACACCATGCAATATTTGCTCGGATGAAAAATGCTCCCCAGAGCCCACCAAATACTCCCAGAAGAATAAAAGGAAGCAGTTCAAAAAGGTACCAAGGAGTGTGATATTCCACATAAAAAAGAACTAAGCGGCTATTACCAAAAGGATTGATGGACCTTAAAACAAATGCAGCTACTAAAGCAGCAAAAAATGATCTCCATAAAGTTTTCAGTGGGAAATAGTAACTGACCTGCGAAAGACAATACATGAGAATTATTAGTGATTCAATTAAAAACCTAGAAAGACAAGTTTATGTACTTGTTAGAATACTTCCGGTCACATGGTGTAAGCTAAAAAAAATACTCCTGTCACTTAGAGCACTGGCACTCCAGCAGATTGTACATCTGTAAAAAGCTCAACAACTCAGATTTAAAGTCAGCACTACAGCAATGTTGAAACCACTGCTGTTTTAAGACTGTTAGGAAATGATGCGCTGCAATTTATGCTTAGAAAGTGCTCTGCTTTGTGTCTCTTATTAGCCTCCATGAGAACCAGAGCATGTACTAGCTGCACTCTCAGATTTCCTGCTAATATTTCCATCTCCTTTCAACCTATATTGAAAGGTTTCTCACAGATCTGTTATATTTAAGAACTATAATTAAAACTAACAAAAAAAAAAAATTAAAAGGCCTCAAAACAGAACGTGCAATTTCATTCCTAAGCTCCACATAACCTGATCTGAATTTCAAGACTGTTTTCTTCTGCATTTTTCTAGCAACAGAGAAATGCCTCAAAATCCCCAAAGAATATAACAAAATTACACATGAAAGAATATTTTCCCTACTTTTCAATTCACAGATTTTTAGGGTTTTACTTGTCATTAAAAATGCCAGTGATAGAAATATCATTCTTAAGTATTTTGAAAATTACAATTAAAACTAATTTAACATAAAACATTTTTTGCAGAAGAGAAGTTGCTTGCTTTGGAGGTAAGTTTTACAGTATATTTGCTATTTTAATAATTATAATTTTCAATTGTGTTTAGTGTCTGAAGCTTTAAGTAATGTTTAAAAACTTGCTTTACAGAACTTCCCAATAAGTTTCTAAAGCCTTTTTCAAAAATTAAGAGACCTATTCTTTTTTTTTCACAATAAACTCCTAGACTGAAAAGTTACTGTGTCTCTATCTGTATGTAAACTGTAATTATTAACAGAGCCAGCCCTTTTCCAGAATAAACAATTAAGAATAAAGTAAGCTGGCATTCATTCATTAAAAAAAAAAGTCTTTAGGAGTTTGCCGGTAACAGGACTCTTGGCTTTGAAATATGAGTCCAAAAATAATTTCCTTCTTAGGAGAGACTCCATAGCTTAAAGGAGTCTGAGATTATTTTAACTAAGAGAGATTTTTAAAAAATATTTATTCTTCAGTGCCATCTCTTGACATACCTCTTCCAGACTGAAAAGGACTCCACCAATTGGGGCACCAAAGGCTACAGAAACTCCTGCTGCTGAGGCAGCTGACAACACCTGGAAAAGAATACAGGTGAGGGGGTTTGTTACAGTCCATGTTGTAAACATGAACCACAGAACCTCACTATAGCTATAAGTTAAGTTTGCTGATGATACCAAACTGGGACATGCCATGAACTCTCTTGAGGGACAGGAGGCCTTGCAGAAGGATCTAGGTAGATTGAGGCCCCGAGCAATGATTAATGGGCTCAAGTCTAATGAGTCCAAATGCTGCACACCTGGATGTGTGCAGGATGAAGTAACACCAGGCTCGAGTCTGAACTGGGAGAGGAGGGGAAGAAGGGCAGCCCTGCCAAGAGGGATCTGGAGGTGCTGGTCAGCAGCAGCTCGGTGTGGGTCAGCAGGGTGTGCCCTGGAACCCAGAGGGCAAAACCCCATCCTGGGGTGCATCAAGCACAGCACAAGCAAACAACCAAGAGAGATGGCTGTCCCACAGCATTCAGCCCTGGGGGGGCCTCACCCGGAGTGCTCTGTGCAGTTCTGGGCCCTGCATGTCAAGAATGTCAAAGTCCCTGGTGGCATCCAGAGGAGGGAAACAAAGTTGGTGACAAGGATGGAAAGAGTGTCTGAGAACACTCAGTTTGGAGAGACGTTTGGAGAGAAGGAGGCTGGAGCAGAGATTGCCCTGCAGCTCATGGCAAAGCCCATGGTGACACAGGTTGTTTCCTGGCAGCCCACGGAGGGCCATGGCTGAGCAGATCTTCACCCTCCAGCCCATGCCAGAGCAAGCTCCTGGCAAGAGCCATGGCCTGTGAAAAGGAGCCCAAGCAGGAGCAGGTTTCCTGCAAGCACTGCAGCCTGTGGGTGATGCAGGCTGGGACAGTCCTGAATGGCTTTATCCTGTGGAAAGGACCCAAGCTGAATATGCTCGTGAAGGACTGTCTCCCGGAAGTGGGGCCCCACACTGGAGCAGAGAAAGAGTATCAAGAGGAAGAAGCAGCAGAGACAAAGTATCCCCTTGTGCCACTTTGGGACCAAAGAGTTAGGAGTGAAGCTGAGCCTTTCAAGCAGGGACTGTGGGGGCAAGATACATTTAGTTTGTTTTCATTTCTCCCTACTATTGGCAGTCAAGTAACTTTCCTCAAGTCTAGTCTGTTTGGCCGGTAACGGTAACTGGTGAGAATCTCCCAGTCCTCATTCTTACTCTCTCCTGCTGTCCTGCCAACACAGAGGGATGAGAGAACTGCTTGGCCAGCACCAAGTCTAACCCACCACACTCTCATTAACAACAGTGAAATGAAACAGGGCAGAAAACACTGCTGTCACCAGGAACACTTTTTACATGAGTTCAGAGTACTCTGCTGTCCTCACAGAAGGCGCTCATCAATTACCAAAATGTAGAGACAAGCACAGAAAGAATTTAAATAAAATCAAACAGTGTCTGAGGTGGAAGAAATACAAACTGACTCTGCCATGGAAATTATTTACTTGTGAGAATTCCGGGGATGAAACATTCTTTTTAACATAATAAATAACTATTGATAATCACTAAACTTTGTCCAAGAGAACAAACACTATCTTTTAAACAAATCTGTATAAATGCACCAATATTCAAGACATTCTAGAAATGCTTTTTGAAGAACTTACCTCTCTTTTTTTAGCTTCATTTGTACTGTATTTTGGAAAGAGGTAGGAAAAAATATTCCCACAGCAGCAGGCAACATGTACCAAAGGACCCTCTTTTCCTAAACTCAAACCTGACGCAACAGCCAAGACTAAAGTAATTGTTTTTATCATCAAAGTCCACTTCCCCAAGTAACCTCTGATGATGAAGCCGCTCAAAATAGTTTTTATCTGGAAGAAATAAGAAACTGTATCTGTTACTGCATTCTTCAATTTTCAGAAAATAATTCATCCTTTTATTTTAGCTGCAGAACTTCAAAGATAGCCTTTTCAAACGACTAGCTTTGTCACACTTTAAAACATGTACCATTCAGATTGCCACACTGAATCCATCTGCTTGCCAGCTTTTCATTGGCAACTTACTCTAAGACACTGGATAATAACATACAACTAACTACATTATCACTTACATTTAGCAGAAATTTAATCTGCAACACCTTCCAAGACTGGATTCATTCGTTTATGTAAACTACTGAGTGAAAGGCAGAGAATTTCCAAAGGAAAAATAAAACAGCAAAAACCATATTCAAGGTCATCTACTGCAGCAATATCCCAACTTGCACCAATATCACCCCTGTTTTCTCTTCATGTTTTACCATCACTGCATAAACATCAACAGCAGAATTCATCACATGAAGATGGAAAAGATCAGCCTATCTCCACCAAAAAAATGTGCCACTTGCCAAAGGTATTACTGTGCTAACAATGCTATATTATTAGCCTGGAAAATAAGCCCATATTGAGTAAATAATATACAGCTGTCATAGGACAACATGTCCATAAACAGGATGTACACAAAAAAATAGGCAGCTATGTCTAGAAAGTAAAGACAGCTAGATTTGAAAACCAATTTAAGATAAAATTTCTCCTGGAATAATGGCACAGAACTACTCTAGGCTTAAACAGAGGCAGATCAAAAAATTATTTACAGAAAAACTAAATTAGTGAGACTGACCAGAACTGATCTGACTTTGGATTTTTCTCTCCTATTCTGTGGATAGTAGCAGACAGCAGTTGTAAACAGTGAGATTTTGAGGACATTATACATTTCACATTGTGACTGCCCGTTGGTTTGTGCTAGTTAAGGCAACTAAAACCATTGCAACAAAAGACTGATTGCTCTACCCAACGACTCATATTGTGTCAATGAATCACTGCTCTCTTATCACCATAGGGAGAATTCGGATTAGGGGAGATTTGGAAATCATTCTTCAGAAGTAGACAAGTCCAAATGCTTCCTTAAAAAGTGGTCCTGACAGAAGCAAAATGTAATAACCCAGGAAATTTTTTTAATTTGGGTTATTTTCTCAGAAACAATTAGCACGATTACATGTTTTCAATTTGAATGCTTGTATTAATGTATTTCTTTAAAGGTACAGGGTGCTTCCTCTTGCCCTCCCCCTGACCCACTAAGGCTGCAGTAATCTATACATTAATATGAAACACCTANAAGGCAAAGCTCAATGCCCAGAAAATGTACATTATGTAGTTCATTATGTATGAACCTGGACCCTGAAAGCAAAAACAGAAAGTCGGAAAACAGATCTGACGTAAGAGCAAAATCACTACTTAAAATAATCCAGAAGTACTCTCACTGTAAGTACATTTTGAGGCACAATAATTATTGCCAAGAGAGAGCTTCGTTTGAAAAGCATAAAGTCATGACACCTACACATTAGCACAGACTGGGTTAAAAAAGGTAGAAAGCATTCTAACACTTCATCTTACTTAAAAAGAAAAAATAAACATAGAACAGGTATATTTTTAAATAGATAATAGCTGCTAAAATCTAGTGAATATTGAGTAAATCTTCCCTGTTAAAAAAAAGGTGGTAGAAAAAAATGAAACAAATCTATTCTTAGTTATCAGAGAACACCATAAATGCATTTAATACAGCTATGATCAAATTCTTACATTATTAACAGTTCTGTATTCTCATGCCTTCCTTACACTTGCAATACTCCAAGGCGCCTTGCAGTTCATGAAATACACATTCATTGCACTGTCATCTATTAATCAATTCAAATGCTGAAAAATGGCACAGACAGTACAACCCAAATTTTAGAATTGTTTAGAATCCCACCCTTAAGACCACTGTTTTCTTTCCCTATTCAGTCAAGCTGTTGAACAAGACTATCAAAGAATACTCACTTCTGCTTGCCCAATTATTAGTTCTGCCCATGTTTTCCACTGTGGACATTTATCTCTCTCTTCAAACGTGGTCTCATTTGAACCCCAACAACACTGTTCATGGTTAAACCACAAAGCACTAAGGCAAATGCCTTCCTTTAAGTCAGTCATCCAGTCAGCAGCTATGTCAATTAATCCTGCCAATGCCCCTGTTGTAGAAAGAGTTTTGTATTAATGTTCTGGTAAACAAAAATAACACACACAGCCAAAATGAGCATTGTGTTTGTATTAACTGATGTAAATCGCAATTACAGAAAACTTAATTAAATAGACATTTAATATACTACTGATTTTCAGGATTATATCCTGTTTTCATTATATCAAGACTAGTAATTGCTGAAGAATTAGGTACTTTGTATATTTCCCAATTTAAATTAGGTTTTTTTCTTGCTTTTTCTCTGCCTATACCACAGTTTTTCAACAGCCCACTGAAACCAAGGAGTTAAGTGTAAAAAGAGAACTGTTACTTTTTTGTGATGGACCATCTTATAGGGTACCACGCCTGCTGGAAAGAGATGGGATTCACCTGTCTAAAAGGTGGAAAAATATTCTAGCCCATATGTTGGCAAGCCAAAAGCAGCATCCAAATTATTAAAAAGTATAAATATAAGAGCTCCTTGTAACTGACTCAAAGTTGTACCATTTAAGATCCACTAGACATACAAGAGAAGGCATCTGAGACCGAAAAACCTACCAGTGTTCAAGACCAGAATTTGTTCTTTGTTGCTCAGAAACAGAATAAAGGAATTTTAATAAACACCAGCTTAGGCGACTGAAAACACTATACTGCATGTTCCCACTGAAATTATCAGAAACAATTAGCAGTAATTATACACTCCTGGTTTGTGCATCCAGAAGTATATAAACCTGCTACAAACTTTGCATATACAATAATTTATAGGTGATCTGTGTAAGTGACTAGGTATATACCTAAGTAGTAATTATACCATTACCACACTTTTTAATAGGCATAGCCTTACTCCACAACTAGTTCTCCTAACACTTAATCTAAAATGTCTGTTTGAAATACTTTAAAAAAAAAAAAAAGGGGCACAAAGTTTGTGACCTTTCCTTCCTGCGGGTGTTAGTAATTTCAAACTATACTAACAGAAAAAGCAGCAGCACTGCCTGACAGCTGGGCCACAAACTATTGGATGGTTTTAGCTGTAAAATTCATTCTAAAATACCTTAAGAAGGAAAGAGAGAATTGAAGTATAGGTCAACAAACTCTACCTGGTAAAGTCAGTATTTTCTGTGGAAGAACCTCTGTAAAGGTATGACAAACATATAGCTGGAATTCACTAATCTACAAGAAAGTGTGCTTACCAAAACTACACATATACCAGAGCTACTTTTACAATTGACACTTTCACAAGAAATTTTACAGGTAAGAAACAAAATTTTACGGAAAGGGAAAACATAAATCTCAATCACAGGATTAAAGAACACTGATAGTTTAGTAGGTGGAAGTTCAAAAACACTTGAGAAACTCTTTCTAAATTCAGTGAGTATTTTGGTTCTCATTTGATCAGTAAACCCTCATCTCAAAATGGTGAAGCCTGTAAATCAAGATAGCCAACTTTTTTCTTCCCTTACAGAACTGTTGCAATAGACTGAACCAGCTCTAAGCTAGTTGGAGGAGAACAAAGGAAAAACACAGTAACTGTACTTGTTGACAAATATCAAAAGAATCCTTTGTGTTTTCATTTACCTGAAGCCAAACCAGTTAATGTGACTACCAACCATCCTGACCATGCATCGTACAAACTTTTTGTCATCTCCCATGCTGATTCTTTCTTCTTGCTGTTAATCTGCAAAGAGAAATTGGTATGTAGAGTTGTATGTATTTCTGTAATACGAATAATGAAAAAAAGGAAGTACAACATACAAATTGCATGATGCAAGCTGCAGGCAAATAAACCCTCTCTTGAAACCACAAGTGTTCTGCTTGTATTTAGTGCTTTACATAGGTGAATCAGCCTAATTATTCAGATATCAAGCAACTGACAGAGAAACATATTTTTGTTTAATTTAAAGAACTAAAATCCAGGAAGTACATTATTAGGACACACCTAAAAACATGAATTGTAACATTATTTCCCTCTTACATATTAAATATTTTTGAACCTCAATTAAACTGTTAGCATACTAATAAAAAGCTATTTCATACGATTCAAATTCGAAAACTTCTACTTCAGCTGTAAACATCTTTATCTTTCGATTAAAAAACACATAAAAGTAAAATGAAACAAAAAATTGGATAACTACCCTATAGTATTTCTAGACAACTATTAGAAATGACATCTGAAGTTACTGTACTGGAAAAGTTGCTAATCTTATTTTACCCTTATTTACTCTGTGCACTTAGCTGCAGCAGCACAGACACTCATATCAGTATAAAAGCAATATACATCACACTTCACTTTTCTGCACAAGTACCACCAAAACCACTATTGTACTATTTCAAATACATCTACACTGGAAAATAGCCTTAAATATACTAGCATGCAAAAAATACAGTACTTTAAAAATGGTATTTGGGTGACAGGGACCTATTCCCACTCAATTAAAATTACTGCTTCCTTTCCAAGTAGTAATAATGCTGCAAGACTGCAGGTATCCAACTAAGTAGTGCTTTTTAAACAGTATTCAAGCAGTTCTACCTAATGTAGCTATGTACAAATGTAAAGGACATGCATATACTTGTATGTGTTACTAAATTAGACCTTAACTCCAACATCCAAACAAAAAAGTACTGTTATTTATCTCAAGTACCCGTCTGTGCCTTTCTCTGTCTTTGCACTTCTCTCGAACCCAGTCGATGGTATGGAAGTCATCGTATGTTCCTACTCCAGGAATTGGCTCATCCAGAAGGTCCAGTAAATGTGTTGAACTGTTGATATTTCCTCCATTTGTCATTGTATAATGAGTTCCTACATCAGAGAAGCACAGGAATCAATTAATTCTGCAATAAATTAAGTATTCAAACTATAGCACAAAAATTTCTGAACAACTAATTAAGAAACTTTACACAATATGCATATTGTATTGTCATTTAGGTCTCTCAGTATTGTATGCCACTCCTTTTATTGTCAATCAGCTGTAAATTAAATTTGTGTATTAGTGACTTTGTGTTTCCACTGGTTAAATAGGAATGTCCTAGGCAAATTATTGCTCTGTTTTGCGTACAGACTCCAGAAAAAGTTCAATAGAAGCAACTGGAAAAAAAGAGCAGCTTTGACACACATTTAACTTGAAGTTTATTTCAGTTTATGAACTACCAGAGGAAAATCTGTTTGTACAAAAACAAAGCAAGGATGATTAGCTAGAAAGTTTACAGTACCTTCATATATTACCAGCTATTTCTAAATATATATTCAATTGATTATCAATCTCTCCTACACATCTAAACCAAACCTAAAATACATTATTAACAGATTGTAAGTGCAGCTAAAAAGCAATAAAAAACCAAACAAATACTCATATTTTGTTTATTTTTTCAGGTAAATCACAGAACAGTCCTAGGACATGAAAAACTGGAAATACTGTATAAAGAAAGTATCTCCTGCTAATTTGTCATCACTAGCTAGTTTCTTCACAAGCAGCTTGCAGAACAACAGCCCCACGAATATTTACTGCACTGATCAGAATAGGAAGAGGAAGAAGCGTACTGAAAATTTTTCCATTTTGAAAAGTGATATAAGAAAGTTTTACTTTTTTTAAGTTTTCAAATGCCATAAATTGTGTAATATATCGGCTTTTTTTTCTTAGTTCTCACTTGTTTGACTAAGAACAAAATAATTTGCCCAACAGTATATGGCACACCACAGTAATCTCTGTTCATGAAGACGTAGGCTCAAGCTGACCAAGATACAACTCACAATTAGATTTATACATAAATAAAGTGTGCCTTTCCCTTTACAAATGTGAATTTTAAGATTTAGAAGCAGTGTGACACTTGGCATTACATTCTGACCAAAGTGGTGCCTCAGTCATCTACTGCTTAAGAGGTCACGTTGATGCCTACTATATTTTGTTTATTCATTGTTTATTCAGATGTTTTCTAGGTGGTGAAAGACAAAACAAGAAAATAATACAGAATTCATATTAAAACAAAATGCAATCTATAATTTTCAAGATCCATAAAAAACAATTATTACAAATTCTATGAAGATTAAAAGAAAAGTACAGAAGACAATGCAAATGTAGCAGACAGCTCCCCAGCTACACCAATACCATTCTCTTAGGCAACCCTGGCTGCCATCTTTAGCTTAATACATTTTTCCCCAGTTTATGCCATATTAAATTCCCCCTCATCTATTTCCCATAGCTAAGTCCTGTAAATCTCTTCCCAAAGCTGCAGCGAGTCTCTCTTTACATCGTGCAGGCAGATGTACAGAAGCATTACCTATGCTTCCATTAATACAAGGCTAACAACAACAACCATTTAAATCAGATTTGCTAATAGAGGTGATTGTGAAAACCTTGCTTTAGGATATGGCATTCAATTTTCTTGCCATCTCCAATTCTCCCAACTAGAAGTCTAAGATACATGTCTGGCTACCTGAAAGGGCAAGGTGGTCTTGTGGAAGGGATAACAACAAAATTCACAGTGTAATAACTAGTTTATCTCTCAAAATTAAGACTGTAACAGAATTTATTATTAAAATATTTACATGAAATCAGCTCCCTTTGACAAAGCCAGGGGACACAAATTAACCTCACCCACAGCTTAATTATTAATCGCCTACTAAGTTACAATGTGATCACACAGTTTCCTGAACCTTAGCGATTAGGGTTGGGCAAAAGCTTGTCTTTGCTCTGGAGGAGTTGGTTTTATGCTTTGCTATATACGAAGCAGTATCAAACTACATGCAATCCTGTGTCACAGAAGGCAAAGGAAAGTTAAGAGTTGTAAACGTATCGCAAACAGTAACAGATTATTTTATGCATATCACAAGGTGCTAAATTGGAATTCCCTCCAGGGGATTATCAGAGATGCCATCATGAGGCACTATAGTAACTGCACCTGACCCATAGCAGAACTTGGATGGTCATTGTCTAGGTACAGTAAAAATCCCACTGGAACTATGCCAGGTTCCTACTTTGCCAACAGTTGCTGGCACACCAAAGACTGGAATATAAGTGATTATTGTATGATGGTGAAGAGATACAGAAGAAGATCTGAAGCTGAAGAGGAGGTTTTGTTGAATACAGAACTGCCGTGAGCACCTGATGCAATAGCTGAATAGCCTGAATAGCTGTATCTTGTACCAAGTGAGAAAACAGGCAGCAGTGTGGTAGAAAGGCATCCTTAGAGGACCATGAAGAGGACAATTCTACAAAATCTGATGCTCTGTATCAAAGATACAGAAGTCTGAGATGACATTCTCCTACTAGTATTATGATCTATGTAGTATACAACTATTTTAAAGGAGATTTTAAAGAAATATACTTTACTAATACTCAACACTTTCCCAAGCTTTCGTTTCCCTTTCTACCCTTCCTTCTCTAGCACTACAGCAAGATGCTCCTTCCAGGTATGAAGATAATGATTCTCATCAGCATAAACATACAAATTCTCACGATTTACTCCCACTTCGGAAGTGTCATTGAATGTATTTTCAACGCAATGTTAAAACCCTTACCAGAATACAAATATTTCATCACAACATTTTAACCATCAGACAGGAAATCATCATTACATAGATAAATTGTGGCACTTAACAAACCTTCAGAAGTATTTCCCCTTCCTCCCTCTCTCTCTTCCCCAGTCCTCAAGTTTCAAGACGCTTTCTCAGGCTACAGGCTTTTCACCAAAACAGGAGCAGTTTTGGTCTTAAAAAACACAACAAGCACTTAGCATACAAGATGTATAGGCATAGCCTCTAGAGAACACTCCTGATGTTCATATGAGGACACCTAAGCCATTCTGGAGCTGTAAAGAAAGCAAAGCCTTTTTGTTACGTATGAGTTTGCTTAAGTTTTTATGAGACTGGAAGCTAATGGTAAAAGTGCCATGCAGAACTTTTATCATTCCTGCTATTCAAAAGGAACCCATGTTACTAGAGAGAGGGAAACAGTAGTATATTGATCCTCTCAGAGGCTTAGTACAACTCATAAGAGTCCTTACAAAGCAAACACAGTCTTCCCACACTTTGCAAAAATAAGGCAAAATCACAGAATAGTTTAGGTTGGAAAGGACCTTAAAGATCATCTAGTTCTTGGGCAAGGACACCTTTCACTAGACAGGCTGCTCAAAGTCCTCTCCAGCCTGGCCCTGAACACTTTCAAGCATGGGGCATCTACAGCTTATCTGGACAACCTGTTCCAGTTCCTCACCATCACAGTAAATAATTTCTTTCCATATCTAATCTAAACCTCCTCTCCATTTGAAGCCATTGCCCCTTGTCCTGTCACCACACACTCTCATAAACAGTCTTTCTTCATCTTTCCTTTAGGCTCCTTTCAGGTACTGGAAAAGAACAATGAGATCAACACCTTCTCTTTTCCAGGCTGAACAAACCCAGCCCTCTCAGCCTTTCCTCATAGGAGAGGTGCTCCAGCTCTGTGATCATCTTGGTGGCCTCCTCTGGACATGCTCCAACAGGTCAGTGTCCTTCCTGTGCTGGGAGCCCAGAGCTGGATGCAGCACTGCAGGTGGGGTCTCACCAGAGTGGGGCAGAGGAGAAGAATCTCCTCTGTCTCCTGCTTTGGATGCAGCCCAGGCTTTCCTGGCTGCAAGTGCACATGGCCGGGTCATGTCCAGCTTCTCATCCACCAACACCCCCTTGCACTTGGTCTTGTTAAAGCTCCTGAGATTCCCACAGGCTCACTTCTGGAACTTTCCCAGGTCCTTCTGGATGGTAACCCATCCTTCAGGGGCGTCAACAGCACCACTCAGCTTGGTGTCATCTACAAATTTGCCAAGCATGCCCTCAATCTCTTCATCTGTGTCATTAATGAAGATATTAAATAACACCAGTCTCAATATGGACGCCTGAGGGCCACCACTTGTCACTCACCTCCATCAAGACTCTGAGCCACTGACCCCCACCCTCTGGATGTGACCATCCAAGCAAT
Organism: Donacobius atricapilla; assembly: GCA_013397315.1. Taxonomy (NCBI): domain Eukaryota; kingdom Metazoa; phylum Chordata; class Aves; order Passeriformes; family Mimidae; genus Donacobius; species Donacobius atricapilla. Next base: position 1,479,292 of record WBMY01012419.1, read on the forward strand.
TTCTTATCCATCTAATGGCCTGCTCATGAAATCCATCTCTGTCTCATTTAGGTAGGGAGGACCATGTCAAAGGCTTTACAGAAGTCCAGATAAATTATATCTGTAACCCTCCCCTTTTTCACTGATGGAATCACTGTCATAGAAGACCACTGGGTTGGTCAAGCATAAACCTTGGCGAAGCTGTGCTGGCTGTCCTGAATCTCAGCATGTAACTGAAGGGAGCTGCTGCAATCACAGACTGCATGCTTAGAGACAGTAAGCTTCTAGATAATAAAAGCAACACGCTTCTTCAGAAAAAGGAAACTCTTCTGCGGGAATTCAGTCACTCTAAGTCTTGAATGAACTACCTTCTAGAAAAGCAGCTGACTTTTGTTATCCTTCCATGCATAAAATTCCAAACCTTGAGCACAATCCTTTCTCAGCAATCAGCTCTGGTATTGTGAAGAATTGTTTCAATTGCAGTTGTTAAAAAATATATATATTGCACAATGTTAAGAGAAAAAACTGTAGCAAGCATTAAGGTTAACAATAAAACACGGTACTTTGGGACACCTGATTAGAATCAAGTACAAGAAAAACAAAAATGCTACACAAATGAAACCAGAATAAGAAAAGTGGATTCTAACACCATAAAAAAGCTTTTATGTCTGAAGAAGTGAAGGATTTTTTTCTTTTTAAAAAAATTTTAATGAGAACATAAAAAAAAAATTCCCAAATTGCTTGAGATGATACTATGTCTGACAAAAAATGAACAGACCTTACCATACTGCTCTCCTGCATTTCTCTTTGAACATGAAGTTATAATCAGTGGCTCTTGGGTCCCAACACTGCTCCAACCTCCTGCTTTGCCTAGCTAGTTTCTCCTGATGGAACCACAAGGAAAAAAACTACAGAACTAGTATTTTGCTATACTCACAGAAGCTGTTTTCTATATCAGGATTCCTCCCTGCCTTTTGTCCCTCATTAAGGCAAGGAGTATCTCTTCTTTCATATTTTATAGATGTGCCTCATACAAGCAGTATTCAATCTTGATTGATGTTGGAACTATGATAAATATGACAGAAAGCTGATTTATGTAGATTACACACAGCAATCTTGAGGCCATGCACAGTATTTTTAAGGGCTTCCTCATCTCCTGCAGCAGTAATCCCTGCTTTGTCTTTTTGCAACTCAAGAGATTTCTTTCAAATTTGAAAGTAACCCTGCAACACATTCAGCTGACGAAAGGTGTGTTTTTTAAAGAAAAATACCTGGTAAATTTATAGCTAATTCATTTCCCACAGGAAAGGGTTTTACAACATACACGCTGCTCCCGATTAATACATAACTGTTCAACAATCCTCCCCAACTCTTTCCTTGTAGGCTGCATTCTTTCTTTTCTCATAAAAATAATGAGAAGAGAAACATCAAGATTTAAGACAAATGCTATGTCCTGGGTAGTCAAACGATGCACAACATTTTTATGTGGTAATCCCCCAGGTGATTATCAGAACAATTACCCAGTATCACCCGGAGAACAAATCCTCACAGCAACACCCTTGAAAAAGAATAAGGTACAGAACTGAGACAGGAACAGGCTTCTCAAGAGGGTGGCTATCAGAGTTAACAAGGCACCATAATCTTATGATAAAGCTTAAGACCCCTTCAATATGCTACACAGCACATGACATCCATCTTCTGAATGTACATCACAAAATATACCATTGTCTCAAATTGAGCCTATATTACTTTATTCCATTTAAAGAAATGAGACATACCTCTTGGGACATAATTACACAGTAAGACTGAGCAGATCTAGTTGACTGCTGGCACACGAAGAGTAGATCTTGCTCCCCCTATTTCTCCCTGCCGTTCTTGGTCACACACTCCCACTCTCACCCTTGGATCAGCTCTGTCACCCTTGATCTGACTGCACAGTAAACCCAGCAAACATGCTAATCCAACTAAGCAGACAAAACTAACAACAACAACAACAAAATCTGCCATTATATGGAACTGGAATGAAGTTTCTGTGCTGCTGGAGAAGAAACAGAGCCAGTGCAAGGGCAAAAACTGAGAGAACAGATGGGGAGCAACAAGTTCAGTCCCTTCCATAGCAACAAACTGAGACTAGTTATCCTGAAATACATAAATGCACCTTTGGGGTCTTGTTAGATTTTAATTATAACTTTCTGCTGGAAACAACTCAAAACTATAAATATTAATGTCCAGACACTATACGGCTCTATTTCACAGAGCTCAAAACTCCCAGAGGTTTAGAAACATTCCAGAGTTGTGAAATCAACAACAGATAAACAACGTCTATGCTGTATTCAAAGGCAGAGCAGTAACAGGACCTAATTTCTCAAAGGTATTTCTCTACAAGCTATGTAATTGCTAACTCTTACAGCAAGAATAGTTGCTGCTGCTCACCCATCCCTTTTTTTAAACAATGCATAACTACACAGCATATGCCTCAGCTGCTGTTCTTATGGCTGACAGCAGGGCAACGCGTCTCCTTTGGGCAACTCCCAGTGTGAAAGGAGGAGGGAAAATAATAAATGCACCTCTGGGAGTGAAAATGAAGCTAGTCAGATTACAATAAAGGCTGGAATAAGCTCCCCCTGACATGACCATCCAAATCTGCTGAGTGTTAAAATCAGCAGGGGCTGTAGCTTTCCAGAGGCCAGATTCTAATCCAAGGCTTTGCTTCACCCGTGTGTCCTTGGGTATAGGTGGCAAGGGGAGCGGAGGTAGGGAAGCACCCTGCGTGCAACACACACTGTACGGATGGCTTACACTTGTAACAAAGATTTCTACACATGAGGTACGTGTTACTGCCTCAGCTTCTTTCTGTCTCCATATTCAGACCTCCAAACACAAGGCTTTCAATTAAAAAGACAAGAAACAATCATCAGTTTATTTAAATTTGTCTGTAACTACACGAAAAGAGTCATTAAGCACTATTTCCTTTTTCTGGCTGGATGCAATTTTTAAATTTCGGAATCAGAAGTACAGCACAAAATGCCACTGTTATTCACTACTGCTGATGATTAACAATGTTGAAGTCTTTGTAATCAAGTAATCCATTCCACTTTGTGTGCAACTATGAATTTTCAGTATGTCTCTTCAGTTAGCTCTTTTAACTGGATCAAAGGCTTTCAAACAGAAACTGGTCTCTGCAACACAATCAAAATGCATATAAAATTGATACAACTATATAAACATAAACTGAAAAAAAATCAGCTGGAAAAAATCTGGTATGTGGGAAACAGGAAGACATGGAACAAGTTTTGAAGAACAAGGATAAGTTGCACTATTTACCAAAGTACTATATGATACTCCATTTCATCTGCCCCCAAATAGATCTGGGTTTAAAAATAACCTTTTAAAAAGTAGGGGTCAAATCAAAGTTCAATAGTAGCATCTCAGAGTTAAACCAAGACTCCTGAAGATTTGTGACCACCACAAATGGACATAGGAAAAAAAAAACCAAAACACCCAAACCAAACAAAAACCCCTAAAAAAACCCCAAAACCAAACCAAACAACAAAAATCACCACAACCCACCAAAACCCAAAAAACCCTCTAAGCTTTGGCTTTTCACTTTAGGTAAAACAAACATTTCTGTTTCTTAATGCAGCACCAAAAAAAGGATTCATTGTTATAGATTTATTTTCTTGTAGTCATAAAGGCAGTTGGACAATGTTTATTATGTCTATGATGAATAGGGACTTCAGACATGTAAGTGAAAAGCTGAGATCCTCCCACTACAAAACTTACAACTTATATTTAAGTTGAATACTGAGGAAGGAGATGAGAAAAATAGAAGGTATAAAAATATACAAAGTTAGATAAAGCAAACATTACAAAAGGGGAGTTATCTATGATCTAACAATGACCAAGGCCCTAATTTAGATACTAGATTTTATATTAAAAAATTAGATTCAGAAATTCAGATAATTAGATTTTTAAGTGCCGCTGCTGCATGTACATAAGAGCAACTTGCTTATATGTTGTTTTAGAGGGCAAAGACAGGATGCAGCAAAAGTAATAATTCTGCTAATATGATTATCCCAATCAGACCAGAGTCAGGTCCAAGGAGGGTATAATCTTGGTCTGTTCATCAGCTTTCTAGTATCTCAAATAAAAATACATCATAAATTATTTCCAAAACTGAGAAACATGCTTCATAGAGAACCTTACCAGTTCTACAGCACACACAGACAGATAACCTACAACTACCTAAATGAACTGTAGTTACATCTGATGGTATTTTAAGTTAATCACTGAAGTCAAATATGCTAAACTGATAACTGAAAAACCTTATGCTTCTTTTATACAAGGAACTTTAAAACAAAGCACAGCAAAAATACAGTGCCATAATCATATTGAGTTTCTCCAAGTTATGTTTTTTTCCCAAAGTACTTAATGTTAGAGAATGATAATAATCTGTGGAGAACATGTAATTAATCTACAAAAATAAGTTTTTAACTCTCCCTCTGCAACCAGTAAAATTTCAGGGTCAAGCTCCAGCTCTGAGCATGTGTACACAACTTTCATACCCATTTATTTTAAAGGTCACACTGGTATTGGCTTTTGATTTATTACTAATTCTTAAACATAAGAGGTCCTTAAGCAGAAATGCAGCCTAAAAGTACAAGTTTTATCACTTAAGAGGATATGAAGTGGCTCAGTATGCATCTGATTCAAAGTCTTCCTAGGATATTATTAAACATTCTCTGCCCCACAACTTACAGTAACAGGTGAGGCTCCAGGTGGCTGAAAGGTTTCCCCCTTTGTTGCTATTAGTATTGTCTCAGAAAGAGAAGTTGCACCTTCATGGCTGGTGACTGGTGCATAACAAATGAAACTGTGACTTATTTTGTCTCCCCGAAAAATTAGGTTTACTAAAACTAAGTCGTCAGTAAATCCAGCATGTTCTTTATATATGTAATTTTCACATCTCCTGGCTACTGACTCAATCAGAGATTATTAGCATAACAAAATTTCATTAATTTTACCTGAGGACTTCCAATTTCTTAAATACAAGACATGTTTATGTATGTGTAGAAAATAACTGGGAGTCAACAAAGCTTACACCTACTAAAGATCAAATCTTGCTTGATCTGGTAGCCTGGCCACTATACATGTACTGCTATAGCTCAGATGTCAAATATTTAAAGTGGAGTAAAATTAATGCTGATTTAGGAATAATAAAAGGAGGTAAGGGAATCAGAGTGTGAGCATGTATGTGAATGGCTGAAAGACAAGCAAGACACTGATCATTCTGAACTTTCAAAAGGGTCAAGGTAGCAAAAATAAATCTGGGAAACACAAGTAATTTATTCACACAACATATGTTGCAGTATATATGGTTTGTTATATGAAAAATTCTTACAAAAAGGTACATGCCAGTTACTTGGGATTTATGCAATCCTAAATCAGAACTTTTAAACCCTTTCTGAGAAGTACTATTTTTAACTGTCATTTACTAGATAAGAGAGCAGAAGTGAACTGTGCTCCTGAATTTTTATTTGTGTATGAAGGAGGATAAGTAGGTCTGGAACGATACGCTTAGTAACACATTAAAAGAAGTCTTAGGACAGCACAAGTCAAAGGAACTCCTGGTAAGAAGTATTCAATAATATTTGTTTACCTTTTTCTTTTTTTTAAGAGATAGTAGTGAGTAATCTACATAAAAGATAAACACAATCAATAAATATGTATTTTTAAATCTTTCTACTTGATGTTTCATAGTGTACTTGCACAGGAAAAAAAACTGCAAGCTAACGGATCAGGCCTTTAATAATAATGTATTATAATACTTTGTATTTCATCTCACTGAATATTAGTGAAGGCCATTAATTAAACTTCAAAGACCCCTGCTAATTTAAACAGTCATCTCATAATTGCTGAGGTACAGCTACTCTGGGTGAGCCACTGCAGTCAATTAGTGCTACAAATGCTTTGATGTTACAAAGCAATTTTGCATGATGTGAACATTACTCTGCAGGACATACAAGTTTTCAGTACGTGAATAAGGGAAAAAATTCACCAGCCTTTGACAATTTGGTAGTATTGGCAGTACACAAGGTAATGTTGAGAATTACTTTCAATTTCTGGTTTTGTCTGCTAGCATTTTGAGCTTTATTTTAATAGCTGAATCACAATAACAGATTACTGTGATGTAAACCAGCAGGAAATACTCACAAATTTTGGTTATATCTGTTGGAATAAGTCTGGAATCATCTTCTTATGAGACATATTGTCATAGTTTGATAAGTATTTGAAAACTTCAGAATTGCAAGAGATTACAGTGATACTATTCAGGTTTTGTTGTTGGTTGTTTGGGTTTTTTTTTAATCAAAACTCACTAGAGCAAGCCCATGAAGCACCAGCAACATTGTTTTGAAATAGACTACTAGGATATGGGAAGCTTAAGCCCTAATAGAATTCAGTGAAACTGCAAAAATGACAAGTCACAACTGGGAACTGTCTTGCTGGCCCCCAGCAGTGTCATCACAATGAAACTACCCAGCTGAATCCTCCAGTTTTCATTACAGTATTTTCAAACGCCATGTTTAACAGCAATACTCCAGTGTGACAGACATCACTTTGCACTGCAAATATCTACCTTTTATACTGTAAAAATTCACATTTCAATGTCTAACTATAACTGCAGAGTCTGAAAGTGTCAAGTTAGGACTGTTCTGGAGTTCTCATATTTGAAACTATCTACAAATCTAAACTCACAGAATGGTTGAGGTTGGAAGGGATCTCTGTAGGTTATCTTGTCCAAACCCCCTACTTATGCAGGGCCACCTCGAGCTGTTTTCCCAGGACCATGTCCACATGGCTTTTGAGTATCTCCGAGGAAGGAAATTTCACAGTCTCTCTGGGTAACCTGTTACAGTGCTCAGTCAACCTCACAGTAAAAAACTGTTTCCCGATGTTCAGAGGGCACCTCCCATGTTCAGTCTGTCCCAATGCCTCTGGTCCTGTCACTGGGCACCACCTTCTTTGCACCTTCCCTTCAAGTATTTATATTCAACCTTGATAAGATCCCAGATTCACATTTTACAAAGCTTTTAAGAACACATCCGCCTCAATTTCTCAATAGTGTTTCTAAAATCTGACTTAGAGAGCTATGTAGCACTTGCTAGACAGTGTAAAATTTGCTTGTCTAAAAGAAATTGTATTGGAACTTGTTGATGTTCTTAAGATATGCTGAAAAACATTGTAAGAATCATAAAAAGACAACAAACAACCTTCTGTGTAAACTACTAAAAGATAGATAAAATGTTAGATAAAAAAAAGATGAGCTAATTTATTTACAGAAATATGAGTCTGCATGGACATGCAAACTAATAAATAACATGGAGAAAAAAATAATTTTATGTAAATCATATTTCTATTCTCAGCCTGCCTCCTCTCCAATGCTTACGCCAGCAGCTATAAATGTTGATAACTTTCTAATTTTAGATTGCCCAATTTAAACAAGAATAGGAATTCACTATATTTGTTGTTTTAAATACCACATTGTGACCATCCAATCCAAACAAGGAAACATACTTATAGCCTCAGAATTTGAAGCCATAACTTCTATTCGTACTACAACTTCTCAGTACAACCCCAAATTTTTAGAGAACGTATTCTGCTTTGAACTTGCAGCGAGAAACAAAATATTAAGCTCAAAAGAGGATTTCCCCCCCCGCCCGAACACTGATAACACTTTTCTTTCTAAATCTGCTTCCTCACAAGCAACAGTGTACAGAACGTACCCTAAAGTACCAGTTCCTTATGAGTTCATCAATATTTGCTGAGCTGACATATTGCCATTGCAGAGCTTTCCCTTGGCATATCAAAGCCTGCAACAACCGGTCAAGTCTTAAAACCACGTAGGGAAACTTCAAAGGCAGACAAACGCCGTTCCTATTCATGCTAGTAGAAAGCAGGTAAAACATCCTGTTTAGTAACTAGCTGATTCGGTCGTAGTCAAAGACTGGCACAGTTTTTGGAGGGGTGTTTTTCTGCAAGAGATGACTTTATTGATTAAAAAAAACACACACAAAAAAACCCCGAGAGACAGCGAAAGGCAAGCCTGCCACAGATCGAAGATGGAGTCACAGGGCGACGAGATGTGAAGCAGGACTGATCTGCCCGCAGAGAAAACAACCCCTGATAACACAGGAACCAGCCAGAACTGAATTCTCCTCCCACAAAAGGCATCGGGCAGGCGAAACAAAGCAGGTCGATAATTAGCAAGCCTTTACGTCCCCGTTTCAAACGCGGACAGCGGTCCCGCACGTACAGCTATGCAAACAAGTAACCCCAACGCCAATCCGGCATACCTCGTTTATGCAACTCCCGGAGCGGAATGCCATCTCCTCCCCCTCCATCGTAGGGCAGATACGGATCGGAAGAGACATCCATGGACGTGACGAGGACGAAGCTGAAGCCCGCCTGCCGGCTCAGGAGGGCCGCGGCATTGCTCAGGCAAGGGCGGCCGCGGGGGCCGCAGCCACGTTCGGCCGGGCCCGGCCTGCGCCGCCGCCGTGGCTCTGCGGCGCCGGGCTCT
>WBMY01012420.1:0-14654 GCA_013397315.1 Donacobius atricapilla
CCTTGTTATACATACCAGTAAAGTGCAGTTATCCCTATCCCTATATCTTTGCCTGAGAGCCGACTTAATATCAAAGTTTTAATAATTCAGAGGGAGGGGGTTTTGAATTCTCTATTCCAGAGGGAGGTCTTGCCCTCCCTAGCAGACACCTTGTCTTTTCTAACCAAGACAAGAATTAAGCTCAGAAGAATTTCCTGCAGCGTGTGCAGAGCTGGCACTGGAGATTAACTAGGAAATCTTTAAAAAAAAAAAAAAAAAAGTTACATCTTCAAAGTACAGAATTCCTACCTGTACCAGAGATGAAATATGATATGACAGAAAGACTGCCCAACATGTGTGTGAATTTTGCATGGCTATTTTTCTGTGAATTTGTGTAAGCTCTGAAGTTTTCAAAGGCTGAAGTTAATATTTCCATTGTAATGAAGGCTGCAATATATATGAAAGGCTGATTGATCTAGACTTTCACAAGTGAAGCATGTGCAAAGTACTTCTAGCCTAATTTTTTCCTTATATACAGACAGAAAATTTTTGCACAAATAGTGAAGGAGCAAAACTATTGAGCAAGCACATTGGCAGAGTGCCATCTGTCTGCCTCAGGTGTTCAAGTCCCCTGCACTCTGGTGTTCAAGGTATTCTTTGCCACTCACTAATTCACTCTTGCCTCACTTATTCTGGGCTTGAGTGTGCAAAGAAATTATGCATATATGATTCATTATAGGTACAATTGAAGTTACAGGCATGTTAGTTCAGCAATAATACTGTTCTACACAGAGTTAGTGCATTTGAATTCCTCCGTGATAGATAGTTGTGTAGCCACAACAGAGATCATGCAAAAAGGTTTTTGCAGTTACGTCAAAAATGCTGAAGTACAGAAACACTGAGAGTCAACATTTCTCAAGTGATGATAAGAATGAGAAACAGATGTGCACACACACAGAGACATGCAGATCTTGGAGGATGAATTGTTGATCTATCTTTGGATTGATATGCCTGAGAGGTGCTGCCAAAGCTTCTTCAAGTTCAAGTGGTTACACTGAATAGAAATGCGAGATGTAGACTGAGAAAACTCATCTCTTTCAATCTTGTTTAGAATGGCAGAATCACTGACTTTGACAATATATTGAAGTGTGTAGATCTATTTTTCACCAAACCCTGAACATGTTTTACCTGCAGGCATCCTAAATAATGTACCTAACAGTTTTCTGGAAGTAATTTGGTGAGAAATTATTTTCCTTCTGCTTTGTACATTGTCTGGATCAATCTGATGGCACTTTTTTTGTTGGCTAGTTGGCTTCTTTTGTTGGTTTACTTTTGTTGCTGGTAAGCTATTTGGCTCAAGTAATAAGGCTTAGTAATAATCATTACTTAATGCCTGTCCATAACCTGTCTTGGATGAGTGTAAGTTCATATAACATAATGTGCATGACATATTAGTATGCGTGATGTACACATGAATGCCCCAGGAAAAGTGCCTGTAAACCTTGTTTGTATGAGATTTCGGGACAAGCTAATTGAAAAAAAAAGTTAATAAAAAAAGTAAAGAAAAAAAGTAAAGAAAACTTATATGACTGTGGAGAATCACAGTAATGACAAATAAAAATGGCTATACTGTGAATAAGGCAATCCCTACCTTGGTGTAGATTCTATTTATAGTGCAATTGTCCAAATCTACCAAGTGACTTTTCAAAACATACTTCCCTATCGTTGCTTTTATATTCTCAATTGGCTGAGAAGTGCATCTGCCAGAACCTGCTAACACACCTGCAAAAGTGCACATTTAACTCACAGCTGGGTCTTCTTCTGATTTGCATCAGAAAGTAGATAAATGTCTTAGAAGTGTTTGAACTAGCATGGCAAGTATCTGTGGTGAAATCTTTAAGGGAGACCCATAGTCGCCTTAGTAATTTTGGTAACATTTGGAAGACACCATAGCAGAGCCCATTGCTGCAGGTCTGCTATTGCATACCCCAATGCATATTGTAATTTACATTTTGCTCTATCTCTGTGATGAAGATCCATCATTGGTGAGCCTGTGTACTAAATTTTTGTCTCACCACAATTTTCTTTGCATTTTCTAATCACAGTGCAAATATGTTCATTCTATGTGTTTCTCATCTCAGTTACTGACATAGTTTCCTGTCTTACCTCCTTCACTCCAACCACCCCTGAGACATCTTTAAATCCCTTTAACAATGAAGTGTCTACTGTCCTCTTTTACCCACTGTCTTCTTGTATTGGTTCCTTCTATGTGACATTTATTACTTCTCCTTTTCTCTCCATCCTGTTCCCATGGTTGTTCACAGATCTTCTCATACATATACTTCATCTTTCTTTGTTTTACCACATTTTTCTGCATCTGACAATTCAGGATGATACTTACATTGTTGGCCTTAAAAACCATGTTCTGCTCAGGCATCTTTGTTCTGAATTGTATATCAATTACTTCAGTGAATAAAAAAATCCTTTTTTGCAGGTATTTTGGTGTGAAAGGAAAATTGAATAGTCACATGTGGTGAAAGATCAGCTGGTTAAAGGAAACACTGGCAGATGTTCTACCTGGATCACTTTTTACCTGCTGCTACTTCAGATAGAATGGGCAGGTGCTTTCATATATAAGTGCAACAGATGATCAAGTAAGTCAAACTTTACTAAGATGATTGAATTGTTGATGGTTAAGTAACTGAACTACCAGGTTCATATATTTGCCAGCACTTGGTGTGTTAGCAATTATTTTCTGGGTTTGAAGAAAGCCATACAATGATCTTTGCAGAACAAAATGCAACTACTTTTCCTCTCTCTTTGGAAGAGGGTAAATTCCTGCAATAAATTCACTCAGTGTCCTGTTCTTCCACTGATGCATTGGCAGACGTCCATTTGGCAGTTGGTCCAGAGAATGCTGATTCTTTATTGAAAAAGGGGAAGATCAGGAACACAGTGACTTCTTTCCTCTTTTCCCCCTCCCTGTCTATGTGTTTATTTGCTCTTTTAAGCTGTGTGTTATTGGGGTGGCAGGGAGAAAGGAAGAACATGAGTTTTAGCCTTTTTTCAGACATCTATCAATCATGGTGCCTCTAGATTTTCACTAGAGACCCTCAGCCTTTGAGTCTGTCAGCTTTGACTTTCTTAGCTCCTCTTGTTTTCTTCCACGACAAAATCACTATACAAGTATCAGTGCATCCTCATATTTTCACTGAGGAAGGCTTTACAAAATGTTTTGTTACAAGTTTGGTTGAGATGTTTTCCCTAGGGATGTCATTTATGTTGTATGAATGGGGTTTCAAGCTACTCTCTTTAGAGGTTCTGGGGTATTTTTGTTGTGTGTGTGTCTTTTTTCATCCCAGGAAGAAACACATATATTTAAAGTTTGCTCAGAAGAGTATGCTTTTGTCTATTGTATGCCCAAGAAAACAGTGCTATTTGGAGTGGTTGAGAATAGGATGAAAGTTGTATATTTATACCTTTGTAGAAAATCCCTGTAAATATAAACACAAAGTTATAGTTTTGGAGGATTTCTATATGAATTTTGATAGCTTAATAGAAAGAAAAGTATCTCTTTCCTCCTTAAAAGCTGTAGAGGAAGGAGGCTTAAAAATAAAAACTAGGTTCTTCTGTATTTAAAATCTGTATTGCCTAAAATATTATATCCACACACCACTTTTAGTTGCATTCCCATTCTACAGGGATTTTTTTGTCCTCTCTGCCAATAAAATTCTGACTACCAGTCCAAACCATGAAACAGTGAGGAAAGAAAGGAATGTCTTATAAAAGCAGTGTGGGAGGGCTCTATGTCTCCTGTGATATCCATTTGTATCAGTCATGCAGAGTACTGTTGAAATTTGTGGGAGGAAAGAAAACATCCTGTCAAGGGAGTATCTGAAAGATTTGTTTTCATGGATGACCTATTCCCACCAGACACCTTCCATTTAGCTGTAATGATATGAACATTGAGAGCTCTTTGCCAGAAACTCACAAACCCCTTTCATTTGACCTTCATTAACAGCATTAAAAGTTTCCAAGACTAATACAGCTCATTCTGGGCTCTGTCACCTATTTTCTAGGCAAATAGCTGTATGAGCCAGCAGCAGCCACAAAGTCTGATTATTTTCATCCCATTTGCTCCTCTTCCATCTGAGATGGACTGCTTAGGTTCTTATAAAAACAGCAGTATCTTTCCTTAGGTCCCTCAGACATGTTTCAGGTTTGACATTGAGCTGATATTTTACTACACCTAGGAAAAAAAAATTAATGCAGGGAGTTTGGTTCCCTGTACTGCTCTTTGAGCATGCAGTTAGTGGGATTAATGCAAACTTTACTTTACACTTTCAGTCTTATATTATTTTTGCAACATACTACAACCTAGATACCAATGGTGTCAAAGCAAATAAATTTCCCAGATACTTTCTGATTTTGAACTTGTACAAAGTGTATTTGGTGAGAGAACATAAGTGTATCAAGGAACAATACCTATGTCTGTAAAGCAGGATGGGTGGTTGCCATAGCAGCAATCAATCCACTAAATAGGGAATAACATAAAATTATTCAAAGGCTGATTTAGGTCAGGGCATAACACTTCATAAAAGGAGAAACTTCTCTCTGACTTGTTTTGCTTTTGTGGATTCAGTTACAATGCATATTGAGAAAATGCCTATTTGTCACAACAATTGTGTTAGGACTCAAGAGCCCTTGAATACAATGAAGAACCAACTTACAGCACTCCTGGAAGTTTTAGTGTCAGCTGAAGGAAAGTGTAGATAAAGATGTAGACATCTTGCTTGTTTTATGTTATTTATGGATTCCCTCCTCTCTAAATGATTAAGAAAACCCCACAACATTCTCCAGACGTTACGTGAGTGTTGCCCTCTGCTAGAAGCTGGATAAGCTCACACTGGAATGTTTGTCTGTCCTGAACTGTGGGAGTGGTGCTTGCCTCTGGAAATGTCAGTGGTATTTTTGGTAGGTATCCACATATGTGTGTGTGTGTGTGCGTGTGTGTAGACAAAATTTTAAGGAGATTCTAGAGAAATTAGGTCAAATCACATTGAAATCAAAAGTCTCCAAACAAAGAACTACCTCTTTAGTAATTCCAGGGATGTGAGTACTGAGGAATTGTTGGTCATCTTCAGTTTGGATGCAGGGATCAGTTTCGGTATTGTGCACTTGTGAGTGAGCAGGAGGTTGTCCAGTAAAAAAGGCTTCAGCTCCTGAGGATTTGGTTGTGATGTGACAGCCACTGCATTGTAACATTGAGGTCTGGCACCCAAAGTTCAAAGCAGAGGTAAATAAATGGGATTTACTGGAGCCTCAGCAGTGAGGTGTTATTGGTTATAGAATTAAGTATCACCTGCTTTACAGGGAAAAAATATTGTCAATACATTTATACTGTGGAAGGGAAGATTAATGAATTTCTTGGTCAGTCTTTTAATTTAGTATTTAGATGAGGAATAGAAACTTAACAAGAAGGGCTTCTCACTGTAGTAATCACAACTATAGCAGTAATTGAGGGAAGTTGAAACTAAATAAACCCTGATTAAAACAGTACATACTGTTTGGGCAAAGATGAAAAATCACAGGAAAGATTTGTAAATTCCTGCATCAGATGCTCCATTATGCTATGTTTTACATAAAGACTGTAGACTCCTCTAGAGCACATACTTCAGGTTATGGCCTTGCTACAGGAATTAAGTTGATAGGCCTCATAATCCCAGTATGCCATCTACAGAGGTAGGGTTAGACCCCTCTCAGCCCACATCCCCAAAGTCTGCTTGTTCACCCTGCTCTACAAACCAAAAGCAGCCAGCCCTGCACAGTTAAATCCATCCTTCATCATTCCTGTTGTGGAGAGGTTTCTTGATCTGCTTCAGTTTCTTTGACTACTTAACCTCAGCTCAAGGTAAAACACATCCATTGCGGTAATGTTTCTTTCTTTTTATTTAAGCTAAAAACATCTACCTGTTGTTGATTTGGCAGTTACTGACTTGGGTCACAATGACTCAACATCTGCTGACTATCAGCAGTGATTTTAGGCCTGATTGACCTGGTTTGGTGTGAAACAACTGATATACTGTGCAAGCTGCGTCCCTTATACCTTATCAACTGCTCCAACAACCATCAAGTGCCACATGCTGCTTACTATTAGTAATTATCACTCATTTTATACCACGGCATGACTGTGGTGTACTTTTCCATATGCACACATAACAACAATACAGTAAAGTGAAAACTTATCCCCTAAGTAATATATTTTCACAAGAGCAATATTCTTCAGTACTATTTTCTTTGGTAGCCTGGCCCAGAAATTCAACTTAGGGCAGAGCACGGTATTTGAGAGTATCCCTAGTTCAGTTATTCCCCTCTCCCTATAAACTGCCCTCCATAACATTTATTTCTGAATGCTCTGGTAATGTGGTGAATTTTGTGGTGTGATAAAATTATCTGGGCTTCCAGGTTACTGGTAGCAGTCTTCCTCGCCACAGATTGAGTTCTCCCACAAAGCAAGGTTTTTGAAAAATGGTGCCTTCTTCCAGCATCTGTGATGGTGGCTGAAATATGAAATTACCATATGAAATTTCAGCCTGTACTTTTTACCCAGTGATCAGTTCTGGTGCTGAGATTATTTTTTTTTTACTCCCTTATTTATGTTTGCCACCTCATGTCTCTTTTTATTAGTTTTTACTATATCTAACAAAAATAACCCAGGGAACATGATCTCTTCCTTGGTTGACTCAGCATTCCTTCCCTATCCCCCTTCATAAAAGTGGGAGGGTTTGCAACAACCTGAATTAGAAAGTTTTGGGATTAGTGTCCTCTGTCTATGATAGGGAGATTTGTTTGGCCAGAGCTCTCACTGCTCTCATTGCTGGGTCCCACATCCTGTGCTTCAAACATCTTCCTTGCCCTTGCCAAATCAAGTCACTCTCTCAAAACTGTTCATTAAAGTTATTAATGCAAGGGGTGACATTGAACTACTGGCCCAGTGAACACTAGAGACATCCTTTTGGGGAATGATTTTACTGGCATTAGCCTATAGGGATCAAACTTTGTTTGTTCTTGATATTCATGAGCCATTTTTCTGCCATTGCTGTGTCCACTGTATATGAACAATAAATTATCTCCTTATCTGGACCTGGTCAGTACTTGTCTTCTTATCCTACTATTTTGCTGATTACCCTTTCCTTTGCTATGATAGGTGACAGAAACAACATTTTAAAATATTTGTTTCAGCTCTGTGATCCAAGTTCCTGCAGGGCATTAGGTGTTTATCAATTGGTTGCAGTTATTTTTCTGGTAATTGAAGAGCCACCCTTAATCCTGACAGTGAAAAATTCTGGTCTTCTTTTTTTAATGTGCTATTTGTTTGCCTCTGTCCCTTCCCCATCATTTGGAAAGGAAAACACATCTTGATTAACTGCATGTAGAGGAGGAAGAATGCAGAGCTGTTCTTTTGAAATTCCTGAAGAACTTGTAAGCAAACTCCCTCTTTACTGAAGCTTTTAGTCCTGACCCTGGGGGTGAGGGGATGGATTGGAAATCTTCCAGAAAGGTCTTGCAAACCAAGGCAAAAGAAACCCTAATTTTTTTTAATATGCAGGTAGGTCATGCAAGCATGAGATTTCTTCACTGTGAAGAAAATTACCTGTCCAGAAAAGTAGTACCCTCTATTTGAAATTGAAGAATAGTCAGGGATTTAAAGTTTTGTCATGAATATCATTTGCTCTGTGCTGTTGACCTTGAAAGACATAACATAATTCAAGTTTATAAAGTAGTCTTCAGCTGGTCATTGCAATCACATAATTTCATTTCAGACGTAGCTTGTACATTTTTAGGGAAATTGCATGTGTATTATGTTGAGTGTTGGCACTCATAACACTCTGTCTCTTGTCCTATGTGTCTGCATCAATGATGTAAAACAACCACACTTAGATGAAAAGCCAAAAACCCCGGTTTACACTCTTGTGGAAACAGAGTCCTGCAGTTTCGAGTCCTTTCTAAATTTATGTAAAATTGATACAACTCCAAACCTACGTTTGAATTTTTTTCCTTGCTTTCATGTTTTGATGATTTTCTCAGTATGTTGATACCTGCAAAGTTAAGGAGAACTAATAGTTATAGTTTCCCAGTATAGCAATTTCCTGCAACTGGATGTGCAGTTGAGCAGAAGCAAAATATTTTAGAAATATTAAGCAATATATCATTATACTTACCTTGAGCAGTTTTAGCATTTATTAAGTTTTCTTATTGAAGAAACGAAATATAGTGAGTTCAGTGTTAACTGGACATTGGTCTAATTGATAATTGTTCCTGCCATTGTACTTTGGAGAAGGTGACAGTGAGATTGAGACTGGGATCAAGGACACACTCAGAAAATTTGCTGATGACACCCATTTGTGTATGCAGTGTATGCTTACATCCCAGAAAGCCAACAAAATCCTTGCTGCATTCAAAGCAGCATGGCCAGCAGTATGCGGAACGGGATTCTGCCTCTTCACTCTGCTTTATGGGACCCTTCCTGGACCACTTTCAGATGCTTCCAATTTAAGAAGGATGTGGAACATTTGGAGCAAGTCCAGAAGTTGAAGTTGATAAAATGACTGGAGCATGTCCCTGATCAAGACAGACTGAGAGAGCTGGGATTGCCTGGAGAAGGGAAGGTTGTGTGGAGACCTCATAGCAGCCCTCCAATATCTGCAGGAAGCCTGAAAAAAAAAGCTGGAGAGGGGCTTTTCATCAGGAATTTTACTGATAGGACAAGGATTAATGGGTACGAACTGAAAGAGGTGAACCTTAGGTTAGATATTAAGAAGAGATTCCTTACTGTGAGCGTGGTGAAGTGCTAGAACAGGTGGCACAGAAGAGCTGTGGATCCCTCATGCCTGGGAACTGTTCAAGACCTGGTAGCATGGGGTATTGAGTAACCTGGTTTGCTGAAAGGCGTCCCTACCCACAGCAGAGGAATTGAAACCAGATGGTATTTAAGGTCCCTAGCAACCTAAACAATTCTATGATTCTGTTTTATGATTTTAAGGTGGAGTTTGATAGTCTTGACTTTTTACAGTAGTAATGCTGCAAATTTAAGAGAAATAAAATGTCAATATTTGTGATTGTTTTTATTTTGTCTACAGTTAAGAAAAATTATTTTGGTCCTAACTGGTATAGCTCAGATAAATGGAATTAATAGGAACACTTTCCTACTAAGAAACACAGCCAACATTTCAAGATTCATATTTGTGATATTTTGTAGCTAGAAACAGAAGTCTCTGGGCGGTATTTTGTGATTTCAGATGCACTTGGGGTGAGTTTAATCACTGCCTCTGACCTTGTGCAAATCTGAGCCCATAATAAAGACCTATGATGGTTTGAATAATGTTTTTAACTTTTAATCTTTTTTTTTTTTTTGTAATCTTGGTTCTCCTGTGATACTCAAGGAAAGTTACATCTCTCTGGCTTTTGTTGCTCTGGCAGAAGAATGGGGAGAACTCTATTTTGTAAAGACATCATAATGTTTAGGACTGTAGGATCTGAGGACAAGTCAGGCTAATGGGACTTCAGAAGGTCTTCAGTCCAACCCGCGGGATTGCACTGCAGCAAAGTCAGAGTTTTGTGTCTGCAAGTGGAGCTCTAGTCCTTCCTGACTGTTCCCCTCTGCATGCATACAGTTGTGTGCACTTACTGCGATGTCCACCTGCATGTGATACCTTTCCTGAGGTCTCTCATTCTTCTTGCCCTCTACTCTATGTTTTCCAAGCAAAATTTTTCTCAGGAAAAAAGCTATGATTTTTCATTTTTCATGGCCAGATTTTCTCACATGCTGGTTACTTCTCTTAGCCTAGAACAGTTTTTCAGGGAGGTTCAGTTTCATTGTCTACATTTGTCAGCATTGCTGTGTTGGTTAAGGCTCAGGAGAAAATATGCTTAACTAGTGGAACTTTCATTTTCTGTCAGTTACTGGGGTCTCTGGAGCCTCCTCTGCCTGCCCTAGCCTGCAGTTTCCTAAGCTCAGAAGTGCAGCCCAGCCATTCATGGCTTACTTCTATGATATGGCCAACCATGACACAAATTGAGTCAATTTTTGTAACAATTCTCTTCAGCAGACCAAGAAAAGCAAGGAAACTAATATGTTAATGTAATACTTCAGAAGAGAGCAGTTTATCAGTGTCACTGAGACTTGAGAAAAAATAAACAGGACTGCAATAGAAGACATAGGTAACAGTGATGTGACAGAATAAATCACAGGCACAGCTTTCTGCATACATGCATCTCTTTTAAATGAAAGGGGTTGTGCTCCAGGGATTGCTTTGTGCCACAGGAGCAGCTGATACCAGACAGTGCTGCAGCACCAGGCACACCTGGCCCCCAGCTCACACCTGATCCTGGGGCTGCACCACTTGTACTTGGCAATTTCCTGCACCACTCAGCTATGTCAAATTACTGTTCCTCTCTGGAAAAGCCAGTGGTGTCAATTTCACCTCCTTTCACAATACAAGCTAAAAATACCCTAAAGCCTAGCATTGGAAGGGACAATGTGCTCGGGGAAAAAGGGTTTTCAGATTTCTAAAAGGAAAATTGACAGTAAAGAAATCCACATAAAAATAAAAGTGTCTTAATTAGGTTTGATTTGCATTTTTGGTTTGCTGAGGTGGTTTGTGGGTGATCTGGGGTCTTTTTTGGGGGGTGCTGGGTTTTTTAGTAAAGCTACTAAAAGTAGAACTAATGAAGCTGATTTACTTATTTTTAACCCAAAATGTAATCTTCCCCCTTCGAGTTTCATGACTATCCCAAAGGACAGAAAGAAACACTCTATTGGACTGCTTTATCTCAGTATGACTAAGAAAAAACTGGAATATAAACTAGTAAGACTCTGTGGGTATATGCATACCAGCAAACACTATTTGTCCAGATGAGGGCTACCTAAGAGAAGAGCTGTTGTCAAATTTATTTTGTTATCGGTTATTTCTCTATTTAAGGTAGAATGACAAATCTTTCTAGGACAACTGTAACAAGATGGTTTTGAAAATTTTTACTACTGATCAGGATTTGCTTTTTTTTCTTTATCTTTTATACTATTAAATATATGTAGTTGGCAACATTTGGGATTCTTTCCAAGTGGTGAATTTGTAAATGAAAATCAAAACCCCCTTCATTTTGTTGGCTCATTATTTAATTATTATTTCAGTGATGTGTTTCTACATTGACAAGATAGTAAAGCACACAGAACAGTCTGGAGTCAGAGGCTGAATGCTCTAGAATCAGGGTAGAGAGAATTTATGTCCCATAGAGAAAATGAGCATTCTCATTGCTCTCATCCACACAAAAAAATGCAGCTCCCTTGAGCAGAATGAAGACGTCTCCTCAGGTCTTGTTCAGGTCTCACAGTGACAGAAGAAACAAAACCAGACCATTTCCACACACTATTCTATACCTGTTTTACTCACCATGCAGATTGCAAATCTCTCATTTGTGTTCACAGTGACATGACATGACATGACATAAATGGTAAAAATCTGTCTTGCTAACCAAAAATGCTGCTATAAGCGCAATGCCGTTATCCTGCAAGAAATTAATACAGAAAAGTACTAATTTGGTGCGCTTCTAGATTCCTGGTTGTGGTAAGCTGGTGTATACCTTTAGTACCATGACAGTCACTATAAACTGCATCAACCTAGTTGTCTTTGATAAGGTATTGGAAAAATACCAAATTAAATTAAGATCAGCTACTCTTAACATTTCAAGAGATTTCTCTTTAATTTGCCTGTGACTGAATTTATGCTGCCAGTTAAGGTTTTCATTTCTTTTTCTTTTTTCTTCTTCCACTTTACTTGTACCATGCTATACCCTATACCCTGTTCAGTAAAGGAGCCATATGACTTACTGAAGAGTGAAAATTTATATGCTGTGAATGAGCCACAGGACACCTGGAGCTCCATGTACTGCAGATATCCGTTAAAAGTTATGCTCACAGCCTTTAGTTAATAATGCAGAGACTGTAGCTATGTTAAGAGCTGTACAGTCCTGTTAAAATCCATGTCATCGAAACTAACTGCTCTCTATTAATTTTCAAGCAAATAAGCATGAACTAATGCATAGTATTTCTGATGTATTCTCTTTGATGGCAAAGGGCATCCAGTCCTGATTCCATCGACTTCAAAGAGAATTTTGTCACATATTGATAATTCAGTCACACCATGATAATTTATTCCTAGAAAGAAGCTTAGTGGATAGCCATTGGGGTAGGAATTTTTTGCCTTCTTAGAACATTTTTAATTTGTCAGGGCAGCAATTTTTATTCCTGGCTCCTGCTACAAGGTAATAAGATATCTGGTCTGCTATTCAGTCATTTTGCATCTAAGAATACTTGTCTCTTCAAACACCTTTTCTGTTTTCCTGGATAGCATAACTGTGGCCTTTAGTTCTGTCAATAAATGAAAATAAGTGCCTGGAGCTCTGTTTTACAGATATTTCTCATATTTTTTTTTTTCTTGCCCTGAATTTTCAATTTTCTGAGGTGTATCAAACTTCCACACTTTGCAGCTGTATAACTGAGAAAAGCAACTCTTTCTACATTATGAATAACAGGGTGACAACAAACCTTAGAAAGATCCTACCTGTCCTTTCCTTGCTACATGTGGCTACATGTGTAATATAAGAAAGTAGCAGTTTGATTTTTATGGATCAGAAAAGACCACCAGGCAGAAAGAAACATATAGGAGTTTGTGCAGTATTTCTAATGAAACTTAGGAGGACAAGGTGCAGAATTTAGCTTAGATCCCACAGAGATGATTCTGGTTTTCTTCTCCACGTAGACAATGGATCATTAGATGCCAAAACTGAGCCTACATTTCACAGTAGATTTTCCATGATATTAAATTTGTAGAAAGGTGAAAGTTGGTGATTGCCAAATTATATTAGCAAGAATGATGGCATATTGGGCTAGAAAGGAAGTGGTCTGAAACTCATGAACATGTTTTGATTACTGCTGTGCTATTTCTATTCTCATTCCAGATATGCAACTTTTTCCTTCTTTACAACTGATAGGACAGTGTATCTCTGCTGATAAGCAGGCATCCCTTTATCAGTGTTATGTCCTTAGAGAGTTTTTTATGCCTTTTAGCTTCCAAAAAAAGATTTTTTTAGCTTTTATCCCCTTCTAGGAACATATCTCTGTTCACAGCACAGCATGCAATCTAATTAACAAGCAATCATTAATCGTAATTCATTGGTTATAGTAAAAAAAATTCTTAAAAAACCAAAAAGACACCAAAAACACCAAAAAAAAGTGTACGAAAAATCCCCAAGCCCAAACTACAACAAACCAAGAAACCAACTAAACAGTCAATGTAAGAATTATCAAAATATTTTTGTAGATTTCCCAGAATTGTATAAGATCTCAGCTATTTGTCATGCAATCAGAACTTCTTGGACATTCTATATCCTTCTCCGATTCTCATTTGCTCTCACTTTACTTTTGTATTTATGTTTTAGAAAGGTTGTAAATACAACCCAAATGACACCTAGACTAGTTACTGGGCAGAGAAGATGGAAAATTTTATTTTTGACAACAAGTGAATTTTTTATGACTAAGATGATTGTTTTTTCTGAATGAATGAAAATGAAATGGTATGAAATAAAAGGGTGGTCAGTTTTAAAAGACGAAGTAATGCACCCAGTATGAAAGGGAAAAACTCTTTTTTCTGTGTGTGTTTTATCCGCAGCAATTTAAATGGTAGATAACTGTGACAGGATATGTGAAGTTGAGACACTCTGACTAGTGTTTTCAAATCTATGCCATGATTTGAATGTTCAATTCCCATTAGAATTTGATGGGAGTTTTACTTCAGACAACTTTTTTATTATTTTTTCCCTACTGATATTAAAAGAAAGACTGCATACAAAATAAAAATCTCTGTTATACTAATTTTTCATCTGCCTCACCTCTTTAATAAGGTGTATCTGTAGGCTTTTGAAGAAAATCTATACAGTTTTAAATGTTTATTTAACTCCTGCTAAGCAGATGACCCAGGGCAGTGCAAAAGATCATGAATACTGCTGCAAGAAGGCAGACACGCGCTTTTACACAGCCCTACCCTGTACACAGGCATTGATTCATGAGATGTGTGCTTCAGTTCTTCAGTGGCCTGAACTTGCTTTCCACATTGTGGTTCCTTTTATTTGGAGTATTTGCCTCCCAGATTTTATACGTCAGAAAAGACCTAATCATTCTCTGTGCAGCCTCTCCAGGCAAATGGGCTAGTCAAGGCTTTTCCTGTAGAACTATCTTTGGGAATGCTGACCAAGGAGTTTTCCTGGGATTTTCTTCCACTTCATCTCTGACCATATTTTTTTTTTATTTATTTATTTTTTTTTTTTTAGGAAATCAGCAAATCAACCTCCTAGTCTGTGCCCTTTGCCTCTGCCTTCCTAGGAGACACAGAATTTCTGTGCCACACCTGTCAACAGGTCCCCTGTCCCTGACAGCCCCTTCCCCTAGCAGAATAACAGCTGTGGTCACTGACTCTGCCTTTTTTCAGTTTCAAAGCAGATATCTGAGATGTTGCCAGAGAGGATGGGTTGTTTCTGGGATAATTCTTTGTTAGAATAACAACCTTGAAAGTTTGCTCCCAGTTGTCAATCACCCAGTTGCTTACTTTTTTTTTTTTTTT
>WBMY01012421.1:0-10903 GCA_013397315.1 Donacobius atricapilla
GGGCCTGGCCGGGCGGCGCAGGCGCCGGGCGCCGTGAGGGGCTGCGGGAGGCCCGGGTGAGTTTGCGGCGCTTTAATGCGATTTTTTTTCCTGTGGTTTTGCGCTTTTTTGTCTCCTTTTGTGTGTTTCTGCATGTGTTCTCCCGGCTCTCAGACAGCGGCGGGGGGTAGCGAAGCCAAACAGGGCCGCTTTCCCGCGGGTTGTTGTTTATCACCTCAGCCGTGTTTTCGGTCTCTTCTCAGGGCGAAGTTTGGCCTCTGCTCGAGTCTTCGACCGGATCCTGGAGGACAGTCGGGATGGCGCCTGTAAAACCAGCCAAAGCCTCTCTTCTTGTGCCCCGCACGGATCTGCTGCTGGAGTAATTCTCTCTGCGGGTTTGGGCTCTGGAGTGGGGTAAAAATGCCTGAGATCAAAGTCACTCCCTTGGGTAAGCGCAGCCTAAAATCGTCATAAATTCAACCGCTGAAAACCGGCGGGATTTGGGAGTTAGGGGAATATTGCTGCGGCAGTCTGATGTGGTTCCTGTCAGCATCTCTCTGCCCTCCCTTAGGGTTTTTTTTCCTGTGACAGTTATAACCTTTTGGATTAATTAATCAAGATTAATGAATTCGTTCTGGTAAAGGTGCTGTGGTAGAGCGTTAATTCACCTACAATGCCAAAAGAGCCACAGGAAGAACAATATTTCTGGTTTTCCCGTGTTTAATCTTTATTTTTTTAATGTGTTCTGCAGCGAGAGGGCAGAGGATGAGCAGAACTGCTTTATCCTCACGGATAATTGTCAGCCTTGGTGTGGGTTTAACTTAATGAAGCTTAATGAGGGCAGAGCAGCTGGAAACGGAGCGCTAATCCTTGCCAGATAAAGGATTCTTTTCCTTAAAAAGTTTGGGAAGTTTGTGCAGACTTTTACCTGCTTTGCTTTAGAAAGAGTTGCAGCTTTTCCCAGAGGTGTTTTACTGGTGCTTTATTGGTATTTTGCTGGTGTTTTGCTGATATTTTATTGGTGTTTTTCTGGTGCTTTATTGGTATTTTGCTGGTGTTTCGTTGGTATTTTTCTGGTGTTTTATTGGTATTTTTCTCGTGTTTTATTTGGTGTTTTGCTGGTATTTTACTGGTGTTTTATTGGTATTTTACTGGTATTTTTCTGGTGTTTTATTTGGTGTTTTGCTGGTATTTTACTGGTATTTTTCTCGTGTTTATTTGGTGTTCTGCTGATATTTTACTGGTGTTCTGCTGATATTTTACCGCTGTTTTCCTGCTGTTCTGCTGATATTTTACCGCTGTTTTCCTGGTGTTCTGCTGATATTTTACCGCTGTTTTCCTGCTGTTCTGCTGATATTTTCCCGGTGTTTTCCCGCTGTTTCCCTGCTGTTCGGCTGTGTTCAGGCGCCGGGCAGGACGTGGGCAGGAGCTGCGTCCTGGTGTCCATCGCTGGCAAGAACGTGATGCTGGACTGTGGGATGCACATGGGCTACAACGACGACGTGAGTGTCCCCTGGGCCAGCTGCAGCCTCCCCTCCTGCCCCACCCCTTTGGGGCATTTTGGGGAGCGTTTTTGGGCTCCTCTGCCGAAGCTGGGCTCTGGCAGAGCTGCTCTTTCCCCTTCAGAAATCTCCCTGCTTGCCCAAAACCTCCCTCCCCTGGGGTATTCCATCAAATGCCTCATCCGTTCCTTTCCCTGGCTCCTGGATATTGGGAAAAACGTTAATTAATGCGGCTGCAAATGCTCCCTTCCGGCTGGGTTTGTGCTCTCGGGGTTTCCTGTGGGCAGAAATCCTGTCCTTCGCTTTGGGATCCTGATGCTCCAGGCAGAGAGAAGGAAACTCCTGATTCTGGGTGCCCCTGTCACAGCAGGAAAGGAATAACGGCACAAATATTCTGGAGAATTCCGTTCAAGCAGCAGCTGTGCTGTGGCAGGAAAGCTTTTGGAGCTTCGTGCCTCGGAGCCGGGCTGTGCTCAGCTCCCGTTGGACTTGGAAGGTGAAATGATTGATTTGTGGAAGGGTCACTTCTCTGCCTGTCCCTTCCTTCCTGCCTCTCCTTGCGCGCAAAAGCTGCTGCGGAGGGCTCAGCTCATTCCCAGAGTCCCAAGCCCGCCCTTCCATGATTTTTTCTTGGATCACTGACGCTGATACTGCCTGGAGAGGACTCAGCACAGTCCCAGGGTCCCAGGCCCTTCCTTCCATTTTTATTTTTGGTGCTGCCTGCAGAGGGCTCAGCTCATTCCCAGGGTCCCAAGCCCGCCCTTCCATGATTTTTTCTTGGATCACTGACGCTGATACTGCCTGGAGAGGACTCAGCACAGTCCCAGGGTCCCAAGCCCTTCCTTCCATGATTTTTTTGGTGCTGGCTGCAGAGTGCTCAGCACATTACCAGGGTCCCAGGCCCTTCCCTCCATGATTTTTTCTTGGATCACAGACGCTGGTGCTGCCTCCAAAGGANGAGTGCTCAGCACATTACCAGGGTCCCAGGCCCTTCTCTCCGTGGATTTTTTGGATCACTGGTGCTGCCAGGAGAGGGCTCAGCTCATTCCCAGAGTCCCAGGCCCGTCTCTCCATGATGTTTTCTTGGATCACTGATGCTGGTGCTGGCTGGAGAGGGCTCAGCACATTCCCAGGGTCCCAGGCCCTTCCTTCCATGATTTTTTGGATCACTGGTGCTGCCTGCAGAGGGCTCAGCACATTCCCAGAGTCCCAGGCCCTTCCCTCCATGGATTTTTTTGGATCACTGGCGCATTCCTGATGCCTTGCCTCTTCTCCCACGGCTGCAGAGGCGCTTCCCTGACTTCTCCTACATCACCCAGAACGGAAGGCTGACAGATTTCCTGGACTGCGTCATCATCAGGTGAGGCCCTTTCCTTGTCCCGGCCCTTTCTGTGCTCTCCCTGCCATCCCAAACCCATCCCTCCCATTTTGGCTGCTTTTTCCACGTCCTGCAGAGCTCAGAAAGGTCCGGGAGCTGAACCCTGTGCGACCATTTTGGGGTTTTTTTTGTTTGTTTCTTTTTGCAGCCACTTCCACCTGGACCACTGCGGGGCCCTGCCCTATTTCAGTGAGATGGTTGGCTACGACGGGCCCATCTACATGACGCACCCCACCAAGGCCATCTGCCCCATCCTGCTGGAGGACTACAGGAAGATCACCGTGGACAAGAAAGGCGAGACCAACTTCTTCACCTCCCAGATGATCAAGGACTGCATGAAGAAGGTGGTGGCCGTGCACCTCCACCAGACAGTGCAGGTGAAAGGGGCTTTGCTGGCGTGGCAGGAGGCAAAAAAAAAAACCCCAAACCACACATTTTTTGTTGGAAATATTGGCGTTAATGCGGGATTTTGCTGTTGGGGCAGGTGGATGAGGAGCTGGAGATCAAGGCCTACTATGCCGGCCACGTGCTGGGAGCTGCCATGTTCCAGATCAAGGTTGGCTGTGAGTCCGTGGTCTACACCGTGAGTATGCCCAGATTGAGAATCATTGCCCCCTTTTTAATCTAAAAAAAACCTTCCCAGATATTTACAGCTCCCTCCACTGCCTCCAAAATACCCCTGGGTTTCTCTTCTGCCCTCAGGGGGATTACAACATGACACCAGACAGGCACTTGGGGTGAGTAAAAAAATGAATTTCTGTCGGTTTTGGGGGTTTCTGAGGGGAAGATTTCAGCACAGCTGCTGTTAATAGTAGGGGCTTATCAACTTTAATTTCTTTGGAGTATTTAGTGATGTCTCTGCTGGAAATAGGAATGCAGTTTTGAGTTGTGGAAGTGAAGATATTTACATTAAACCTGCCAGATAGACCTTAATGTCATCTGAATATTCACATTAAGCTATTTTTAGAGCTGTGTAGTAGTTGGACTTCGATGTTTGAAATATTTTTTGTGGTGGTTTTACTTTCTAAGAGATTATTAATCCCAAAATCCAACACTCCTGCTAAGTTTGAAGATTTATAATAATATAAATCTCTCATATAAGTATTTTCACTGCCACGTATGAGAGATTTATAACCTCCCTGCCATTCAGATGGATATTTTAATGCAGTAAATATTTTAATACGATACTAGACTGGATAAACGTTGCTTTCCAAGCTCTGTCATTCCAATTTTGAGCTGGATTAATTTCAATGAAGGCGCCACAGGATTCCCAAGGCTTGCTTTATCCCATTTCCTGTGGGCACAACAACATTCCCGAGCCGGCTTGGAGACCTTGAGATGAGGAACGCCAGGAACCTTTTCCTGAAGGGGTTTTTGATGGTTTGGATTGGATTTTTTGGTTGGAATTCCCTCTGTTCAGGGCTGCCTGGATCGAGAAGTGCCGCCCCGACCTGCTGATCACTGAGTCCACCTACGCCACCACCATCAGGGACTCCAAACGCTGCAGGGAGAGGGATTTCCTGAAGAAAGTCCACGAGACCGTGGAGAGAGGAGGCAAGGTACAGGGGCCTCCCCCATGCCGAGGCGTTCCTTGCTCTCCACGCCCTGATTTTAAATCCTCCAGGAGAGAAATTCCCCCGGGCGTCGGGAATTTCTGTCCTGGAGAGAGGAGGAGAGCCACTCAAAGGAGCTGGGCCTTCCAAACTGCCAAACATTCCTGGGAATTCAGAGAATATTAGGAATTTAGAGGAGTTTTTTTCAGAAATAATATCCCCAGTGCATAAAGAGCTGTGCCTTTCCTTCCAAACTGCCAATCATACATGGGAATTGAAAGAATATCAGGAATTGAGAGGAGTTTTTTCAGGAATAATACCCCCAGCGCACAAAGAGCTGTGCCTTTCCTTCCAAACTGCCAATCATACATGGGAATTGAAAGAATATCAGGAATTGAGAGGAGTTTTTTCAGGAATAATACCCCCAGCGCACAAAGAGCTGTGCCTTTCCTTCCAAACTGCCAAACATTCCTGGGAATTGAAATATCAGGAATTGAGAGGGGTTTTGTTCAGAAATAATATCCACAGCGCACAGAAAGCTGTGCCTTCCAAACTGCCAAACATTCCTGGGAATGCAGGGAATATCAGGAATTGAGAGGAGTTTTTTCAGGAATAATATCCACAAAGAGCTGTGCCTTTCCTTCCAAACTGCCAAAGATTCCTGGGAATGCAGGGAATATCAGGAATTGAGAGGGGTTTTGTTCAGAAATAATATCCACAGCGCATTTGATGCTGTTTGGCTTTCTCAGAGTCGGAATTCCGTCTCTATTCCAGGTTCTCATCCCAGTTTTTGCCCTCGGACGTGCCCAGGAACTTTGTATTCTGTTGGAAACTTTCTGGTGAGTGCAGCCTGGGCGTGCCCCACTTCCTTTTTGGGATCCTTTGTGTCTGGTGAATGCTGAAAATGGCAGGAATTTGTCTGTAGTGAGCAGGAGAAGGGCACTAAAACCTGCCCGGGGGTGCAGCATTGTTAAAATATTGATTTAGAGCTCCTGAAAATTGGGAAATACTCCCCAAAAACAAAACTTACGAGACTCCCCAGCTTTGTGCGTAGCCAGGATTTACTTTGCCCCTCACAGGTCACTTCCTTTGCAGGGAAAGGATGAACCTGAAAGCTCCAATTTACTTCTCCACGGGCCTGACAGAGAAGGCCAACCACTATTACAAACTCTTCATCACCTGGACTAACCAGAAAATCCGGAAAACTTTTGTGCAGAGGAACATGTTTGAGTTCAAGCACATCAAAGCCTTTGACAGAGCCTTTGCAGACAACCCAGGGCCCATGGTAGGTGGACTGGGAGCTCTTTTTATTCCAGTGGGATCCCGAATCCTGGTGGGAAATTCCTCCTGAGCATCCTCCGGCCCATCAGTCCCACCTCAAAGCCTCTGGTGGCCAAATCTCTGCAAAAATCCAATCTCTTCCTGCTTTTTATTTCGCTGAAGCTGAAACACCCAGAGAAAACGAAAATTTTGTGTCTTTATGTCACCTGCACATCCTGATTTGAAGCAGGATTTTCTTTTCCACGCAGTCTTTGATTGCTGCTTTCGTTCTGGCTGGTTGATTTGGTGACATTAAAAAAAAAAATACTCAGGGTTTTCAATCAGACGCTGGGGATGCTCACAAATACTTCCTAAAACAGGGAATCTTGGTTTTATTTCCTAAAACAGGGAATCCTGGGTTTATTTCCTAGAACAGGGAATCCTGGTTTTATTTCCTAAAACAGGGAGTACTGTTTTTATTTCCTAAAACAGGGAGTACTGTTTTTATTGCCTAAAACAGGGAGTACTGTTTTTATTTCCTAAAACAGGGAATATTGTTTTTATTTCCAAAAACAGGGAATCCTGGTTTTATTTCCTAAAACAGGGAATATTGGTTTTATTTCCTAAAACAGGGAGTACTGTTTTTATTTCCTAAAACAGGGAATATTGTTTTTATTTCCTAAAACAGGGAATCCTGGTTTTATTTCCTAGAACAGGGAATATTGTTTTTATTTCCTAAAACAGGGAATACCAGTTTTATTTCCTAAAACAGGGAATACCGGTTTTATTTCCTAAAAAGAGTGGCTCAGCTCCTGGGAATTTTAGACAGGGTGGGAAGAAAACCAAATCCTGAGAAAATCAAATAGGAAAAATCCCTCTTTGTGTGGTGTTGGGGATGGGGATTGGTGGATACTCTGCACAGATTTAGAATATTTATAGAAATCGTGGGGAAAAATGGTTTTCTGTAGTGATTTCTGGCACATCTTTGACTTCCAGGTGGTGTTTGCAACCCCGGGAATGCTCCATGCAGGACAATCCCTCCAAATCTTCAGGAAATGGGCAGGGAATGAGAAGAACATGGTAAGAAATCGGGGGTTTTTTGGGTGATATTCTCTCTTGATGTGAATTTTAAGTACTAAAATCTATAGCAAAGCTTTTCCCGAGGAGCTGGAATTAAAGGACACAAATCCTCTTTGAACCAGGACATCCAAACTCTAAATTTGTGACTGCCCTGCCAGACCAAATCCCTG
The DNA here is from genome assembly GCA_013397315.1 of Donacobius atricapilla. NCBI lineage: Eukaryota > Metazoa > Chordata > Aves > Passeriformes > Mimidae > Donacobius > Donacobius atricapilla. Next base: position 6,923 of record WBMY01012421.1, read on the forward strand.
GAATTGCTGATTTTCCTGTTTTTTTTTTTCCCCCAGGTGATCATGCCTGGCTACTGCGTCCAGGGAACCGTGGGCCACAAGATCCTCAGTGGGCAGAGGAAGCTGGAGATGGAAGGAAGACAAATTGTGAGTTGGATTTTCAATTCCCAACGCTGAAAACACAGCAGAATAATAATCTTTGGATTTGGAGTCGCACTTATTCGGGTTTTTTTTCCCCTTTTGCTTTAGCAAATCTGCATTTGATGGAGGTTTTTTTTCCCCCTTTTACATTAATTTCTGCCAAAAAAAAAACTTTGAGGGGACTCTTTGCCCATAAAACCTTTAGGGGCACTTTATACTGTTTAACAACGAGGCGCCATGAGGCAAAGAGGTAAAAATGATATATTTTTAAGCAGATTTGCATAAAATCCCACAAATTTGCTTCGTTCAGGGGACACATACTGCCTGAAACGAGGCGCTTGGAGCCTTTAAGCTCTGCTGAGACCATTGAGCTTTTCTCCTCCCTCCTTTTAAGTAAATCCCGAGGGATGTGGGGGTTTTTTGGTGTGCTCCAGAGGAATTCCCGGCTCCCTGACCTGACCCCCTGTGCTCCCCCCAGCTGGAGGTGAAGATGCAGGTGGAGTACATGTCCTTCAGCGCCCACGCCGACGCCAAGGGCATCATGCAGCTGATCCGCCAGGCCGAGCCCAGGAACGTGCTCCTGGTGCACGGCGAGGCCAAGAAAATGGAGTTCCTCAAGCAGAAAATCGAGCAGGAGTTCCGTGGGTATCCCGGCCAGGGGAGCGAGCGGCGAAAATCACGGCCCAGAGCTCCTAAATCGCTTTTTTTTTCTGAGTCCTCGGTTAGGTGGGGCAGCATTTACACCTCCCCGCAAGGAAGTGATGCCTGTAGCACCTTAATTAACACTAATTAAGATCAATTAATTGCAGTGAGCCCTTTGGATGTAAATTAGGATTGTTTTCCATGGGAGAGGAGTGAATGGAATTAAAGCTCTGAAATCACATTTTGGATCCATTTTGGCCCTCAGCACAGCTAGGTGGGGTGGCATTCACACCTTCCCTCAAGGAAGTGATGTCTGTAACACATTAATTATCATAAATTAAGCCCAGTTAATTGCGTTGAGCCCATTGGACATGAATTAGGATTGTTTTCCATGGCAGAGCAGGGAATGGCATCAAAGCTCTAAAAGCACATTTTGGATCCATTTTGGCCCTCAGCACAGCTAGGTGGGGTGGCATTCACAGCTCCCCTCCAAGAACTAAAGCCTGTGACACCTTAATTAACACTAATTAAGCCCAGTTAATCGCAGTGATCCCCTTGGACATGAATTAGGATTGTTTTCCATGGCAGAGGAGGGAATGGAATCAAAGCTCTAAAATCACATTTTTGAGCCCTCAGCACAGCTAGGTGGGGTGGCATTCACAGCTCCCCTCCAAGAACTAAAGCCTGTGACACCTTAATTAACACTAATTAAGCCCAGTTAATTGCGTTGAGCCCCCCTGGAGCTGAGGTTTTCTCGTTGCTGTTCCTTTTGCAGATGTCAGCTGCTTCATGCCGGCCAACGGGGAGACCACCACCATCCTCACCAACCCCTGCATCCCTGTGGACATCTCCCTGGGCCTCCTCAAAAGGGAAACCGCCATAGGTGACACTTCCCGCCCCCCATTCTCCCGGTTTTTACAGCGCTGGTGTCAGTAGAAAGCTGCAAATTTAAATTTAATAACGTTTAAATTCAACGTGCACACCCCTGCCAGGTTTGCTTACCCGCGTGTGCCCGTAGCAGCTCGGGTTGGGAAAGCTGGAATTACTTCTATAAACTGAATTTTAGAAAAACAAGCCAGTTCTTACCTCAGGAAGTGCTCTGGGAAGAGAGGGAGTTGCTCTCTATCACTAAATATTATTTCTGAGGTGTCAATATTTCTGATAATGGTTAAACGCCGTTGGTGCATTGAACAGACAGGAGGAGAAAGGTGGAAAAATTCAATGTCTGGACCCGAGCGGGGCTCAGAGCCTCAGGGCTGGGGCGGTTTGGGGTGCAGAAGCAGCGCCTCAGGTGTTTTTCTCCCCCTGGCCTCGCTGCAGGTCCTTTGCCAGATGCCAAGAAGCCCAAGCTGATGCACGGCACGCTACTCATGAAGGACAACGTGAGTGAGAGAGTCCTTGTGCTTGTCTTGTGCCCTCTGAGGGTGTTTTTTGTGCCCTCTGAGGGTGTTCTGTGCCCTCTGAGGGTGTTTTTTGTGCCCTCTGAGGGTGTTTTGTGCCCTCTGAGGGTGTTCTGTGCCCTTTGAGGCTGTTTCTCGTGTCCTCTGAGGTTACTTTGTGCCCTCTCAGATTGTTTTTTGTGTCCTCTCAGGCTGTTCTGTGTCCTCTGAGGGTGTTTTTTGTGCCCTCTGAGGATGTTTTTTCTGCCCTCACAGGTTGTTTTGTGTCCTCTGAGGGTGTTTTTCATGTCCTCTGTGTTTCGAGCCATCTGAGATGTTTTTTGTGTCCTCTCAGGGTGTTTTTTATGTCCTCTGAGGGGTTTTTTTTGTGTCCTCTGTCCTTTGTGTCCTCAGGGGTTTTTTGTGTCCTCTGTGGCTGCCTTGTGTCCTCTGAGAGTGCTTTGTGTCCCCTCAGGGAATTTTCTCTTCTCTGAGGTGTTTTTTCTGCTCTCTGAGTGTGCTTTGTGCCCTCTCAGGTTTTGTGCCCTCCGAAGGTGTTTCTTGTGTTCTCCGAGGGTGTTTTTTGTGTTCTCTGAAGTTATTTTGTGCCCTGTCAGATTGTTCTGTGCCCTCTGAGGGTGTTTTGTGTCCTCTGAGGGTGTTTTTCATGTCCTCTGTGTTTCGAGCCCTCTGAGGCTGTTTTTTGTGTCCTCTGTGGCTGCCCTGTATCCCCTGAGGGTGCTTTGTGTCCTCTCAGGGAATTCTGTGTTCTCTGAGGGTGTTTCTCGTGTCCTCTGAGAGTGTTTTTTGTGCCCTCAGGCTCTTTTGTGCCCTCTGGAGGTGTTTTTCATGTCCTCTGTGTTTTGAACCCTCTCAGGCTGGTTTTTTTGTGTCCTCTGAGTGTGTTTTTTGTGCCCTCTGAGGCTGTTTTCTGGCATCCTCTGAAGGTTGGTATCATGTCTGAGGCGCACGAGGAACCCAAATCACCACGAGCGGTTCTGCTTCCTCCCAGAGAAGACGCCTCAGCTTCAGCCTCACCTTTATTTTCAAACACCACTCCCCTGCCAGAGGTTAAACCATCTCCCAGAGACCAATTAGATTGTGTTGGACATCAATTTATTTTTAATTAGGTGGATATTCTCCCCCAGCCTCAGCTCTCCCTTCGCTGCGAACGGCTTTCCCCGCTCCCCCCCAGCCCAGGGCAGCAACACGACCCCACAGAGCTCAGGGCGTTGCTTTTCCAGGGATTTCTCCCCTTTTTTTCCTCGCAGAGTTTCCGGCTGGTTTCCCCCGAGCAGGCCCTGAAGGAGCTGGGGCTGGCGGAGCATCAGCTGCGCTTCACCTGCCGCGTGCACATCCAGGACCCGCGCAAGGAGCACGAGACCGTGCTCAGGGTCTACAACCACCTCAAGGGGTGAGCCCTGCCTCGGCCTCTCTGAGGCGTTTCTCTTGTTTTTTTTTTTCCATCTTCTTTCCTGTTAGAGCCGGGATTAAATGCTCGAGTGACGCTGTTTGGCACACATGCTTACACTTTTTTAGAAGGCATAAAACTGGTTTTATTTAAAAAGCTCTGACTCCATTTATAGTGTTTCTACAAAGGGCAGGGACTGGGGGAGAAGGTTGGCACCTCTCCCCATCCCATTGGTCAAGACAACTGTCCACCAGCTGTCCGTAGCTCTAAGAACAGGAATGAAAACCTTCCTTGAAACTACGAAAACATTGGCTGTGTTTACAGCCAGAGAAGAAACCCAAACCATGAAACTGTGAAACAGAAGAGAAGGCTGAAAACATCAGGGCAACACTCGAGTTCGTGCTCGGATGTTTATTAATTCTTATCTAC
>WBMY01012422.1:0-71493 GCA_013397315.1 Donacobius atricapilla
GCTCGGAGCTGACGGAACAGCGCGTCCCCCAGCATTTAGTTCGAGCAGTGTCGTGTAACACTCAGTGTCTCGGGAAGCTTCTTCGCAAATTTTTAGTTGTTGCGTTACCGAGACGTCGGGAAGACTAAAACTATCATTGTCATTTCAGTTTTAGAGTGTTAACGTCGGGTGTATGTCTTGATAAAAGTGTCCTTTTTCAGTCATTCAGCAAAGGGCATGTATGCATATACAGACCCTCCCTCATTAAAGGTAAAAATCTTTAGCTTCTCCATTCACTCTTCTGTTTCTTTTTGAATTATATGTTCAGATCAGAAAAGCAATACAATGGCTTAATATCATGGTAGTTAAGATAAGGAGTCCCGAGTAAAGATCAGGCCTATATGCCCATTACAAGTCACCATCTAACTGGCTTTAGCCTCTTCTGCTTAGCTCGAGTTTTGAAATAGAGCCATGTACAAAAATGTTGCAGTTGTAGGTGAGTTATGTAATAAATGTTGGATTTATTGGTGCTTAAGTTTTAATTTATGTCTTACAGAGGATATCTTGACAACATTACAGCAATTGGGCCCAGAACGGTTGGAAGTCCAGAAAATGAAGTTCTTGCAGTTAACTACCTCTTAGAACAAATTACGAGAATAGAAAGAGAAAGCACGGATGCTCACAAGATATCTGTAGACATACAGAGGCCCACAGGCTCCTTCAGCATTGACTTTTTAGGAGGCTTTACTAGTTACTATGCAAACATAACCAATGTGGTAGTGAAGCTGGAACCTCGCAATGGAGCCGAGCATGCAGTGTTATCCAATTGTCACTTTGATTCCGTACCAAATACCCCGGGTAGGTCTGTGTGTTTGTTCCTTGTTTTTGTGTGTTACGTGAGCTACAGAGTGTGGCTCATGGATTTCTCCTACCAAGTAGCCATGTTAGAGTAATGCGTGTGTCAGCTTGGTCTCAGTGAAATTCATTGTTTAGACTGACAGGTTGATACTGTTAATAACTCAGGATTTCACTCTCACTTTCTGGTAGGCAGCAATTTACAGATACTTATTTACATTTCTGGAAAGTTTGGTTATATCTGCCCTTCTTATAACTCACTGCTTATGCATATAGTTCATGTGCTGTTTCCACCCATTGTCCAGATCTTTTCATACTTCTGTACTGATTTAATCCTGGGTTTTCTTTCACGGGATGCTTTGTGCCAGAGACTATGCCTACCCCCACTAACAAGTGTGTTTTGCCCTCCTTTTGCTGGTATCTCAAATTTTCAGTCTGATATGCTTAAAATATGCTTTTTCTCTCCGCATTCAAAGCTTCTGTCTCAAAAGACTGTAGTGATCAAAGGCTGGGGTAATTTGCCTTATCAGTGTTTATATCTTTTACCGCTAGTTTGACTGTCACTGTTGTGTACTCTCTTACTCTTGTTCCTCTATATTTTTTAAATCTAATCCTGTCTAATCCTGTTAAATTGTTATTGTAGCAGGGGTGTAAACTGCTTCGTGAATTTGTGGGTTTTTACAAAGCCAGGAAGGTATAGATCTGAAACACCAAATTTATTTTAACACTCCGCCACAGGTGTGTGCCTGTTACTGCAGTTGAAAAACACCCACAGGTTGCACTCACCAATGGTGCAGCTTTTACTGGAGTTTCTTCATTTACATCCCATGCAATATGTTATTTTTTTGGTGATGAACCTTCTGTTCTTTAGCATATGGGACTAGTCTTCATTATTTGGGAAACAGTTGAGTATTAGCTGAGAAACAAAGCTTTTGCTGGACTCCTTCTAGCTTTTTGCTGTCCATAAATAGTATGCAGAACTTCTCTTTCTCCTCAATCATATTTGTACAACATGAGTTTCTAAATTAAGTTTAAACGCATGATTATTATCCTCAGTGATTGAGGAACTGCAGAGATGCTAATTACTGTACGTATAGTCTGTCTGCCTAGACTTAGAATATTTCACAAGCATAGTACTATGATAATTAGAAATTGTTTTCAAATTGATGTCCTATGTAAATTGTGTGTCGATTTCTGTGGTTTATAAAGCAGGATTATGTTTACATCAGTTATTTTCTTTACAGTTACTTAGACACTAAAATATTTCACCAACCTTGCCAGAAGTGCCAAAAATATAAGAGTGGTTTGTATAGGGTTTTATAGAAATTGCAGAGGAGCTAGAAATCAGACAGTATGCTTGTTATTAATCACAAAGCAGCCTAGCCCTTTATAGAGGCAAGGAGCTGCTTTGCCTTTTGTTTTCTTAGTATGCCACTTGCATATTACCTAAGCAAGAACCTTTTGTTTTCTCCTCTCCTGTATTTCCTGTAGCTGCTTGTTTATAGCCCTTTTTTTTGGTTACCAAAAAGGTGGGCTTTTAACCACAATCAGCATGACTCCAAGATCAACGAGCAATACATTTGAAAATCAGATAATAAAATACAGTCTTCTTGTGGGACTTATATGTATATATGTGGGGCTTCATAATGCATGAAGCAAATCTCAGTAAGTCAGTAATTCTAGAAGGCTTGTGTTCCTTGTGAAGGAAAAAACATAAACTGTAAAGTCCTAAAACATGTCTCGTGTTATGATTCTACTACTCTTCAGTTTATGTGGCCTATTTGATTATTTTCTGATAAACTCCATGGCAAAAACATCCTTGAAATTAGCATTGCAGACATAATGTGTTTTTTTTAGGTTACTGATACCTGCTGTAAAATCTGTTACAACTTCCTGTCAGTTTTGTTGTGTATGAGGTATTGGGGTATATTTTCTCTGCAAGTTTGTGTAATAGTCTATGGCATCATGGCTGCTTTTATGAGATGTAAATCTGTATGGCTCTTGAAGCCAATAACTTATTTTTCTTGCCTCACAGTAAGGCACGTAAATGACTAACCTCACTGTAAACTATACATGCCTGCTGAGTTTTCAGTACAACATTTTAAGTAACTCAGTGTGGCTAACAGCAGACTCCTGATAAACTTGGGTAGCATTTAAGATCCCTTCCAACTCAGAATGTTCTGTGATATTCTGTGAAATTAGTGGAAACCTGTGACAATCAGGACTTAAAATTAGGTATTGAGTGGTGATCTGTGGAAAGCTTTTGTCAGAACACAGCCATAATTTTTGAGAAATTGGGTGGAGAATGGTGTATTGGAAAGATTTCAAATTTATTTATTCACTGCAACAAACTAAAGCTAAAATCTAGACTAAGATTTATGTTTATATTAAGAATTGTTGTTTTCATAGCAGATACTTCTTAAGTTTTACCTGCTGACAAGCTTTGAAAAAGCTGCTCTTTTTTTTCTTTTATGTGTAGATTGAACATTTTGAGCAGCTTAGAAGTATACCTAAATATCATGCCTGACCACACCTTTGCCAGTATCTCAGTGCATGTCAGCAACGTGCGTGCAACCCAGGCCCTGAGGAATGAGGTTTAAATTTCTGTTTTCTCCCAAATTTTATTTATTAGTGTGGGATAGGGAGGTGCTACATCTTGCACCAAAGTGAGAGAAGTGGGAAGATGGGAGATCTTGACTAGAAGATGGATGCTTAATCAAGATAAGAAAACATTGGGGCATGGTAGGTGTGGGATTGTAGTGTTGGGTGAGAAACTCAGAACAGATATTAGAGTGAAAGGGGCTTCTGCAAAGAAAGAAGGGTGATGAAAAGCATCTGATTATGAAAATCTTCTATTATAACGTATACCTTATGGAGGCTTTTAAATATGTGGATTCTGATATTTACTTAGCTTTATTTTGCAGTCTTAGCTTTATGTTACTTTGAGGTTTTGTCCTTCTAATTGAATGCATTGTAACAGTGTAGAATGTTTTAGGGTGACTTCTGTGGGAATGTTTATTTTTTAAAATTTGGGAGTGCTGTCAATGAAAATTACATCCTTATTTATTCATGTTGTATTTAGGAAAGTAGATAATGATCACATTGCTTTCCGAGTGACCTGGTTAGTCTCCTTTTCTTGAACGGTAGTGAGGGATCTGATATCTTGTAATTCACTTGCTCAGCTTCTGAACATAATTTTTCTCACGGCTGTTGCTTTCAACTAGTACAGACAGAGGTACAAACAATAGCAGAAAATATACTAAAGCTTAACACAATTGTACTGCAGTTATATTAAGTGACTGAAATGGCATGAACCATTTTTCCTCTCATCTTTGTTGCAAATCTGTGCGTTTGTTGTAAGCCTTATTATTTTGCTGATTATTTTAAGGTGCCAGTGATGATGCTGTTAGCTGTGCAGTGATGCTTGAAATACTTAACACACTTTCAAAATCATCAGAGTCCCTACAGCATGCTGTCATATTCTTATTTAACGGTGCAGAAGAAAATATTTTGCAGGTGAGAATGTGCCAGAATTATAAACTATACATCAAAGCAGTATGTTAAAACTCTTAACAAAGGAAAGATACGGCTTGTGTTTAATCTCTTGAAATATTCATAAATTACTTGACTTTTCTGAGGAAAATGTGTATTATTTCAAAGGGAAAAATGTAGTTGAAAGAAGAATATTGTCTATATTAGTTTAAGTAGAAGACTTGCATTTTCTGCATTTCTTTGTGTTAATCTGCTTTGTGCAGTCTTGAGTTATATGCAGTCTTGAATGATGGAAAATAACATTTTGGCTTGTCTGGTAGATATTTGACCTATATTTTTTTTGTTTTCCCATCAAGGCTAGTCATGGCTTCATTACACAACATGAGTGGGCCAAGTCAATCAGAGCTTTTATTAACCTGGAGGCGGCAGGTGTAGGAGGAAAAGAACTTGTTTTTCAAACAGGTATGAGCTTGCATTGTGTCCAATTTCTACACTAAGATAATTTGATAATAAATGATGCAGACTTGATGGAATATTGAAAATGACTCATAAGCAAAAGACAAAAGAACCTCTGTGCCTTTTTCCCAGTCCTGTGCAGCAATTAAGTTTTTCTCAGTCTTGAGATAGTTACAGGCTACAGCACTCCTACAGAAAATACTTCATAGATGGGAAGCCTCTGGAGGGCAGAATAATAGAGGTTGTGTTTCCGTTTTACATCAAGGTAAAAAGCAGAAAACATTTGGATAGTATATATCTTAATACTTTCATATGTTCGATTTATTTTTCACAGCAGTTCTTTTAAAATCTTCGCAGAACATGTTGGCATTAGAACTCCATCTCATGCAGAGGAAGCAGCAGAACTTCTGTGTTTTGTAGGCTACAGTTAGACCTGTGTCTCAGCCTAGCTGGACTGTTAACTTTCTTGTACTGCTGAAGCTGCTTAGCTGTTTACTTGCACTGCATGCTTTAGGGGGAGAGACTTTTTGCTAAACAACAGTATTGATGTGTGATACATACATGATGGATTGGAAGCTTGGCTAAAAGTTCTTCATTAATGCTGGGTCTTTTTGGGACATGGCTTATCTGTTCTGCCGCTGAACACAGGAGGTAACAGTGGCTTTTTTTTTTTCCCCCCAGATGTAGCAAATTCATTCCCTCAAGTGTGAGTCATTTGTCCAACACAATTGTACATAATGTATGCTCTGTGGGGCAACAATGTTAAATCTCCACTGAGTTACTTTGCATTATTTGTTACCATGAGGGTGCATATCCTAGCTGAAGTTCAAAATATATTTGGTGTGAATTTTCTGCTTATCTTTTGTTAGGACCTGAGAACCCTTGGTTGGTACAAGCATATGTAGTAGCGGCCAAACATCCCTTTGCCTCCGTGGTGGCGCAGGAAATATTTCAGAGTGGCATTATCCCAGCGGATACAGACTTCCGTATCTACAGGGATTTTGGCAATGTTCCAGGTATGTTATCAGAAAGCATGTCAATACACATTACCTTTATAACAAGGACACAGTTCTGTGGTTGACTATGTGAACATCCTCAAATTTGGTCTGTCTCTCACACTGGCAGGCAATCTCCCTGTTCCTTTCCTAAGAAAAGAGTTTTTAGATTGAGTTTGTCATGTAGTTTGCTAGGGGTGTTTTTAGACAACTGATGTTTTCCAAAAAGAAACTACATTGTAGAAAAGTTTCCTGAAAATCGGGAAAATACTCCAGGATTTAACAATCTTCTATTAAATATTCTGTTTTGAAACATTTCAGTACATGATGTAATAACCAGCTTGCAGGAATGAGATGTCTGTATCTAATTGATAAACCAAAATCATCTTCTTTAGAGATAATGACATAGTCATTAATGCATTTTCGTTACCCTTGGGTTTTGTTTGGTTTTTTTTTTTGGTAGTGGTGATGGTTTTTTGTTGTTGTTTTTGTTTGGTTGTTGTGGGTTGGTTTTATTTCTTACTGATGGTGTTGTTTTGTTTGGGGGATTTGGTTGCTGAGTTTGGGGTGAGGTTGGCAGGTTCTGTTTGTTTTTTTCCATAATCAAGGACATGACAGAAGCTTTCTAGATTTGCTAATCTGTTTACAGGTTGCTGTCCTTTCTGTGGAGAATGAACAGTGGGAAAGAAATGTGAAATGTTCGCTCAATGTGAACACAATTCAAAAGACTGTAAACTTCTGTAAAGTCCTGGTTGTCCAGGACAGGTTGACATTAGAGTCACTTTCAAGAAAAGTGATATTTTTGAATTGATTGTTAGTACAAAGCAGTTGTTCTGGCATATTCTGTACTGTTCTGAAGTATGCTTCTATTCTGAAAATAAGGTAGCTGATTTTGTACAATGTCTTCTTTGTTCAGAATCATACCTGGATGGTAAACGATTTCTCACTGACCTTTGGGGTTTTTTTAATGAAAAAAATTTAAAAAATTAAGTTAGAAAAATGGTTTGTTGCTCAGAATTGAGACCTAATTTGCCAAAAATTGTGAGAATTCAGATTGCAGGTAGCAGCTTTTTGCATATGCAGCTGAACAGGTGAATGGGATACACTAAATGTATAACTTATGAAGCAGAATAACCTTTGGGCTTTGGTAAATACTTTTGTTTGTTTGAACAATTTACTTGGACTTTGAAATGAACCGTTTTCAGACCGGCTCTTTGAGAAATTGTTTACACGTTAGAAGTACAAAGAGTGCAACTGGTATTTTGAGAAGGTGTAAAACTCTGTAGTTTTACAGTGCTGCCTTTTATTACTTTTCAGCATAAACATTTGTGGGAATGTTGCAAGTACAAAAGTGTTGCAAGTAAATTTGGCAAGCACCTTGTACATCTATTCTGAAGGTGCAGCGACATAGTGTTTTCATGTGTTTCTCCAGTTGCATACAGATGTCATGGGAATTGGTACATGCAAAAGGACAAATACTTTAAAATGTTTTAAAGCTGTTCTCTTTTAAAGACACTGGAAATCCAGTTAGTTTTCCTTCTGCAAAGAAGTCTGTTTTGTTTATCTCTAAGGATAATGACAGGATTACAAAGTAGAACAGCATTTTCTATGAAGTCTATGGGAGGCTTTCACATATTTCTTTTGGGCTTTGAGGATTGTATAAATTTTTAAAATGCTACTTCTCTTTCTGTAGGAATTGATTTGGCATTTATTGAAAATGGCTACATTTACCATACAGAATATGACACATCAGACAGAATTTTGACAGATTCCATTCAGAGAGCAGGTTGGTATTTTAAAAATTCGGTAATTTACCAAAGAGTAGTATTGTAGCTGCTTTTTCATTTTGCTGTAAGATTACTGTAGTGATAAATTAATATTTTTAATATTAATTACACATTTAGTGCATGTTGGTTGTGTTATCAAAAACAAAGAATTAACTGAATACATATAGTTTAAATAAAAAGGAACTGTATTTGATCAACTTGGGATGATAAACTTCATCAGCGTCCAGTGATGTTAATTAGATTCTACAGTTGCATTCAAATCAAAGTTATTGTCTATCCATTGATACCTGATTGTTCAGCATTCTGTATTCCTTTTATCTCACTAAGTGAGGTATCTCACTAACCATTATTGATTAGTGTTTCTCATTAGAAGCTTTTGAGTAGGTTGGTGGCATAGAGACTTATCTGCCAACAGAGGGTTTTGTATTAGAATGGACCACAGTAAAACTTAGGTAGTAGCACACAGCCTGGGTAAACAGGATTTATTTTCTACAACAGGTTGTGCTCATAGCAGGCTATTTGACTGACTGCAGTAAAGAAAATTACGAAGACCTTTAATTTCCCTGGAAAAGCTAGCATAATCCAAAATGCCTCCAGGATTTTGACTGTTCACTCTTCAAGTTTATATAGAAGCTAACTTAGATGACCAGCATGAATAAAGGTTTTAAAGGCTTCCTTGCACGAATTTAGCTGCAGGACAGAAAGTAACACTTAAATTCCCCATTGGAAAGATGATTTTAGTAGTCATGATGGTTTTACGTAGAACTTGTATCACTAAATATATCAATTATAGATTTTAAAAAAAGGAAGAACAGTCTTTCCAGGCAGTAAGCACTTCTAATGGTCTAGTACAAGCAAAATGAAATCTGAGAATGATTGTTCTCATTTGGTTACCTGTATTTTGGTTGTACTGTCTGAAAGGAAAAGGTGATTTGTGCCTGGAGGTGAATGCTGCCACAAAGGAAAATAGTGGCCTTGTCTTTACAATCATTTAGGGAAAGAAAGGCAGGTAGTTCATAGTCATAGAAACCTGGAGAGGTCACTTAGTGGTGAGGAGAAGAAGAGGAAGATTAGGAAATGATAAACTCTTCTATGGATTAGCCCTCAAGTCCAGTGCTAAATATCAGAAGAGTTTATGGGCTGAAAGCCTAACTGTTGCCTTCACTGCTGCTGTTCTGTGTGTACTGTCAAATACCAGTTTTAGAATAATCATTTGTGTATGCATGTCTTTTTTGAGGCTATTTCTATAGAATTTTTCAGAATGGTTATATTAAAAATGCTCTGTGGTAATTTATCAGTCTTGATATAATTGTATTGTGTATCTGCTCTTTTAATAGGTGACAATATTCTAGCGGTCCTAAAATACCTAGCTACCTCAGAAAAGTTGGCAAAATCTTTTGAGTATCGACATGGAAATGTTGTGTTCTTTGATATACTTGGTTTATTTGTCCTGGCTTATCCTGCTCGTGTTGGCACAATTATGAACTATATTACAGCAGCAATTGCTTTTTTTTATTTAAGCAAAAAAGTATTACAGCCAAAACCCAGAGGTAAGTGTAGGTGACTTTTGATTTTTTTTTTTTATATTGCATGACTCTTTAACAAATAGCAATTACTAGATGCAAAAATGTAGGTCAAAAAGTGTTCAGGCCACCACAGCATCTGGTTAGTTGAACTTCAGAAATAAATTTTAGCTGTGGAACATGCCATAGGGGTTGCTTTGTGTTTAAATCTTGCATCTGAATATTTGTGATGATGAAAGAATATGATGGGCCTTGATGTCTAGCATTTATGAATCATGATTCTGTCTCTTACCATTTCATGAAGATTAAAATTGAATCTTTTAAAGATCTGAAAACTGAAAAAAAAATGCCTAGTATCCGTATTATTTTTATATTTTGTTAATTCAGCTGTGATGTTAGAACAGTGTTCCTCCAACACCTGTCCATAGACAGGACAAAGTAATAAAAAAAATGGGGAAAATGACAGCACAGTTTAATACAGAGTATAAACCAACTTAAATCTGGTTAGACCTTCTTAGTATGTGTAGGAACATGCTTGCTTAAAAGGCTTAAGAAAACAACACACATCTCAAAATCCAGAAAACATTTTTGGATCAAGAAAATGTTACAAGAAAAACAGTTCAAAATTTTGTTGTTGTTCAGGTGTTTTGGGGGAAAGAGGAGAGGGGCTTGGGTTTTTTTTTTGGCTGGTGTGTTGGTTTGGTTTGGTTTTGTATATTTTGAGAGGGAGTTTTTGTTGTTTCTTGTTGGGTTCTTTTGTATACTTAAAAGTGGAACCATGGCTTCACTGAACTCCTAGTAAAATTTTTGCTATCAAGAAAGCTGTAATCTGCAAAATACACCAGTATTCTGGGAATAAACCTTGCAGGAGGAATGTGTGCAAATTGACATGCAAAGATGTGCTAAATGATGCAAACTATGCTGTTAAGATATCTTCACAGGGGACTCCTTTATTTTGGTCATTAAAGTAGGTACACCATGGGGTAATTAAAATTCTGATGATAGTCTGCAGTAAAATACGGAAGTGTTGCATGAAACTTTTTTTTCTTCATAGCTGTTCATAACCTGAAGAAGTTACTGACTGCATTCAGCTTAACCCTGACGAGCTGGGTGTGCACACTGGTAGCAGTCCTCATGGTGGCAATGTTTGTCTCCATCATTGGACGGGCTCTTTCTTGGTACACCCATTTCTATGTTTCTGTGTGTCTCTATGGCACTGCAGCTGCAGCTAAGCTCATTCTTGTGCACATGCTAGCCAAGAAGTTCTTCTACAAGGTAGGCAAGACTTTGTTGTTATTGTTGAAGGGCAGTGAGGTGTTCAATCTGTGGAATACCTGCCTTTTGAGCTGGTTAAAAAAGAAAAGGAAAAAGTTTTCAGTGTTTAAAATGTTACTGTAAAAAAAAAAAAAGCTTCATCTAAACATAGCAATTATTCTGCTGAATCAGAGAGGTGAGAGCTATGTGATCTAAGGCAGCTTTCACCTTTAGGAGATGTTTCAGAAAAAAGGCGGGAGCCTTTGTGACTTAGGTCACAACAACCCCAGGCAGTGCCACAGGCTGGGGCAGAGGGGCTGGAAAGCTGCCCACAGGAAAAGGGCCTGGGGGTGCTGTGACAGTGCCTGAACATGAGCCAGGCTGTGCCCAGGTGGCCAAGAAGGGCAATGGCACCCTGGCCTGTACCAGCAATAGTGTGGCCAGCAGGAGCAGGGCAGGGATTTCCCCCTGTACCCAGCACTGGTGAGGCCACACCTCAAATCCTGCGTCCTGGTCTGGGTCCCTCACTGCAAGAAGGACCTTTTGGTGTTGAAGCATGTGTGGACATGGGTTTGGTCTCTTGCCCCAGGCAACCAGCAACAGGACAAGAGGAAATGTCAGGTTATGCCAGGGAAGGTTCGGATTAGTTATTAAGAGACCTTTCTTTATGGAAAGGATTATCAAGCTCTCAAACAGACTGCCCAGGAAAAGTGTTGGGTCACCAGAGGTATTTAAAAGATGTCTAGATGTGGCACTTAGGGACATGGTTTACCAGTGGCCTTGGCAGGACAAGGCTTACATCAAATGATCTCAAAGGTATTTTCCAACCTAAACAACTCTGTGACTATTCTGATTTATAGTCCACTGACAGTCATTTGTCATGATTACCATCTGTCTACCTGTTTTTGCTTAGGATTCTTTATTATGGACTAACCAATTCATGTTCAATACAAATAGTCTTGAGGTATCTGATAGATGACACACTTCCAGGCCAGAAGTTGACTACTCAGGCCTGCTAAGTTGAGGTTTTAGGTGCAGTAATATTTAGTCATTCAGCTTGCTGTTACAATGAATGCTGTTACAGCATTCATCTCAGCTGTGTGGCTGAGTTTTGGACAAGGGAATTTAGAAAGCCTTAATTGCCAGCCAAATACAGATGTTTGAAAAAGTTTTTAAGAACTTCATGCCATTTGATTGTATGAGAAGTTCTGAGTGGAGAAAGGGGTGTTAACTGGTACATGTATGTTACCAAATGCATGTGTTTGGTGTTTTCTTTTTGCGGAGGAGATGACCCATTTATAAAATAGATGCAGTGTTACCATTTTCCAGTCTTCTGGGTGAGCTGGCTGATTTACTTTCATTAGCTGTTAAGACATTTCAGGCTCTGGATCTATTTCATGCCTTCTGATTGCCTAATCATCAGATCAGCCGTCTGAAAATCAGAGGTGTTGCATGCTGTAGCTTGCACAATGCTGTACAGTTAATATTGCTTCTGTAACTTGGATTTGACTTAAAAGTTGCATGAAAATTTTGGAAGCCAATCTCTTTTTTGTCTGTCAGAGGCAGTGCCTATCCATAGCTCAACAAGCTGTGAGATTATAAGCTTTATGTTTTGAAATAGGTTTGGCAACTTGAATGTTTCTTCACTCTCCTCTTTTTTTTTTTTCTTCTCACCCTGAAACTGAAGTAGGTGCTTTCTGATAACCATTGTTCATACAAGCAGTCCTTATTGCTACTAGCAGCATTTGCAGCTAGGAATCATGCCCTGCAAACACTGCAGGATTGCCCATGTAACTTAAAAGAAACCCCCACAACCAAAGCAGATCACATTTTTGATGGTTAAATTTCTCTTTTTTTTTTTCCTCCCTGAAACATATCTGGTGTTGTCTCACCTATGATGTCTTTTATTCAAAACAACGTATTTTAATACACAATAACCAATAATGGTTAATTATTATTATTATAGTTTTCTGAAGTGGCAACTTGTGGCATGACCTAAAAAGGCACCAGTATAATATTTGTGCACTAATAACAGTGGTTGTGTAAGATGTCTGTTAACAGCTATTCAAAAACAAGTTTACATTCTCAGGAGGTCAAGATAATTTTTCCCCCATAAGTATTACATAATTTTTTAATACACTCTTACATTTTTTAAAAAGGCCCTTTTTGCCTGAAACACAAGCCTTGTGTAGTCTTTTGTATTGTCATTTATACATTCCCTTCTGGGTTCTTCTCCAGCCTACGTAATCGCTTTTTCAAGTTATGTCAGCAAATTTAGAAAACTAATGAAAAAAACCACTGTCATGGATAATTCTGTATGGTAAGAGAATGGTGAGATGATGCTTGTCAAAATTGTTTTGCCCAAGGAAGATAATTATATACAAGGATGATGGATTTTTCTGTGTGTCCTCATGAGATGGGACGTGTGGAATGTAGTGAAATGTATTTACTTCATTTTGTTACAGAATGTGAATGAGCAGTTCCTGGGAGATGTTTTTTTTGATGCCTCATTGCTGATTTGGTCAATAGCATTGGCTGTGATGACTCAGATGGGCCTTTGTTCAGCATTCATTTGTACATTATGGGTCACATTTCCTTTACTCACTAAACTGATGATCCACATGGAATTCAGCCAAAAAGGTATGGGTTTTGAGGCGCAGAAGTTATATTTCAAAACTTGTACCCCTAACTCTTATTTAAGCAAAAGAAGTGGCTAGTGTTGACTTTGAGTAGTCAAATTGACTAAGTCACATTTTTCTAATGATAAAGTGTTCTTGAACTAAAGACAGTTTGAAAGTGTGAGAAGCTTTAAAAAAATACACTGAAAAACCTCCCATGTCTCAGGCTAAAAGAACAGTATGGGAGTATATTAATAAGTGATCAGAATTTTGATGAGCAGTAAAGCTTCTTAAAAATATTGTAATATTTAAAGAATGCTTGGGACAGAAAACCTGTTTGAATTTTTTTGTTATACAAGATTAATTTTATGGTGATTTTGAAAATTAGACTGGTATTGGCAGTGCAAAATGAGATCCTCTTTCCATATCCGTGTCAGAGATGAGGACCAGTATTACTTATTGGGCCTTGCAGCAAGGCCCAGTAAGTAATATTGTGGATATATTGGTAAAGCTGTATGTTTATGTCCTTTTAAGCTTTTGCTTTTTTGTCTTTTGTTTTTTCCTGTTCTGCATAGGTGCCACAATAAAGTTCATTGTGATGTATATGCTGGGGATGTTCGTTCCCTATCTGTATATGCTGTATCTTAGTTGGACTGTGTTTGAAATGTTTACACCTGTCATGGGACGAAGTGGTTCAGAAATTCCACCAGATATGGTGTTGGCAGGATTTATTGTGATCTTCACTATGATCCTGTCTTCCTATTTTGTAAGTAGAATTTGTAAATGTTTTTTATAACCCTTAAACTTTCTCTGTAGTTTAGAATGATGGGGTTTTAATTAATGCTAGAAGTTAGTGATAATTTGACGGTATCTTAAATGTTACAAGAAAGTTCTAGAACATGTGTTAAAGATTCCATGGTTTGTGTTAGTCAAAGAAAGGTCATTGAAGCAGAGCTTATATTGCTCTGTGATGATGTAGTAAAAACTGACGTAAAATATGAAATGTAACACTGAAGTTTGAGTGNNNNATATGAAATGTAACACTGAAGTTTGAGTAGAGATTCATTTTAGGTGTAATACATGACTGAACAATACATGTACAAACTTAAAAAAGAATACTCAGATTTGTGGGCTTTTTCTGCTGCCATAGAATCTGGAAAGATTCTGTTGGGGTTTTTTGTTGGCAGATGTTTTAAAAACAGGAAAGTTTTGAAAGCTCTAGGAAGTAGTCACTTTAATTCTTTTTTATAAAATAAATCATCTTAAAACTAAAATCCTAGTTTTATATACTGAGATTAAAAAGAAATGTCATATATGAGGTAGTACTTGCAATTATGTCTTTTTAATGTACCTTCAGTTCCATAATTGAATTTTAGAATTATACAAATAGTGTCTTGTTTTTAAGTGTTGCAGTTTTATAACTGGACTTTTTTTTTTATTCTCTAGATTAACTTCATTTACCTTGTCAAAAGTACAAAAACGACACTAGTAACTTTAACTACTGTGTTTGTAGTCACTCTGATTCTCGTTTGTAGTGGAATCTTCTTTCCTTACAGTTCTGATGCAGCTAATCCAAAGCCTAAGCGAGTCTTTCTCCAGGTAAGAAAAGCTTTGCATGTTGTATTGACTCTTTTGGTTGCCAGAGTGTTTGGTTCTTTTCAAGGCTTAATATTCACTTTCTTTCTTGGTTTAAAAGCTCTAATGATTATTCCTGGATTTGAAACAATTGCTAGTGTTTTCCTTGTTCACTCTCAGTGTTCAGCTCATCTATGTCAGAAGAGCAGGGTGTTTCAGGGGGTTTTAAGCAGGTGAATTGTGTAAGCAATGGTAATTTAAAAAGTGAATGTGGTTTGAGGTGGGCTAAAACCATCATCTTCTGATTGTGTTTTTATGGTATGTTTCTTAACTGAGTAGTTCTTGCATTTATATTCATACATACTCAGATACGTGTTCAGTGCTAAAAGGTCTGCTGAAAATGCAGTAGACCTTAAGGATTCACATGGAAGTTATTTCAGAATCACCTCTGACTCTTGGAAACTCCAGAGGCTCCATTACCTTTCTGTGTTTGTTGTTTTTGTTTTTTTTCTTCTAGCACACGAGCAGAAGATTTCATGACGTAGATGGAAATGTGGTTAAAAGTGACTCTGGTATATGGATTAATGGGTTTGATTATAATGGAATATCTCACATAACTCCCCATGTACCTGAAATCAATGACACCATTAGAACTCCATGTGAGAAGCAGGCTCCCTTCTGTGGCCTTCCTTGGATTTTGCCAGTGCATTTCATGTTCCGGTTTGTGTGAACTCGGCTTCACTTAAGCACTTTATTGTAAAGTCGAGGGGTTGTTTATGCAATTTCACTTACATAAGGGATGAAAACCTAAGGATAGTCCTGGTCTAAAAGTAAATAATCCTTCCTCTTCAGAAGACAAGTGTCTGCCTAGGTGCTGTGTCTTCTGCCACAGTCTGCACGAGATTTATGGATCTGCTGCAGGAGCTGTAGAAGTTGATGTGTGGAAAATAGATGTAAGCACCAGTGGAGGAAAAGGTGAACGTGGGGCCTCCAAAAGGGCAGTTCAGAGTTGGAGGATATGTCTCCTCCCTTCTTCCCTTCCTCTACTGCAGCTGACAGCAGGGGATGTCTAGAGGAGCAGGTTTCCACAGAAGGAAACCAGCCGCTGTGGCTATTTCTCACGCCTCAGGAATTTTGAGAGCAAAAGTTTAGTCGTTTGAGGGTGAAAGTATTCTCATTTGTTTTGTGATTTAAGGCAGATGAAGGTAATGAATTCATACACTGGTGACTATTTTTCTATTAGTATGTCCTTTAAATATTTGTCTGGCCACAAGCTGGTTTTACCTGCCTTCTGCTAGAATCAACACCTTTTGACTATTTCGTGTAGTAGCAGCACAGTCAGCTGTACTACAGAGAATCTTCTTGTGATGTTTAGTACCTCAGGGTGTTGCATTGAGAATAACTTAAGGCTTTTTTTTCTCCAGGAAGAACTGGTACCTTCCTGCTCCAGAAATTTTGCCAAGAAGCCCCATTCACTTTAAACTTCTGTCCAAGAAGCTGATGCCCTGGAACTCTATGAGGTTAAACTTTGAAGTATCTGGTGAGTGACTGAAGCTTCCGGTTTATGATTTGTGGTTTTTTTATACCCATAATGAATCAGGCTTTGACTCCAGTACTGCAGGTTCTAGTGCCATTCCCAAGATAGTGAGCTTTCTGAGATAAGCATGAATTAATTCAGTTTCATAGCACACTAGAAGCTGAATGGTGTCTTGCAGTTATTTCTAGGATTGATAACCTCATTTGTCTTGAGTAAATCTTGATTGTTTTACAGCAAATCCTTTCTAAACTGGATCTTGTAGTATTTTATATGTTAGTATGTATAAGACTATATGATATGTATTATTATAAATTGTCCTGTATTCCTCTGTTACATCATCATCTCACTTATCCCAGTGCTTGGAAAAAATTGAAGCATAAGACATTTCTATCATGCATTGGAAGACATGATGAGTAGTTCAAGGATGACGTGCTGTTCTGTGGGGAAGCAGTGGTTATTCTGCCTGTGCCCATTGATACATGTGGACACACCTCTGTCCCCACAGGTCCCAGCCACATGTCACTGTACGTGCGGCCGCGCGCGGGGTCGGCACTGTCCCGCTGGTCCCTCGGGGATGGGGTGCCGGTCGCCAGCCTCGGGGGAGACTACTTTGTGTTCTACTCCCGCGGGCTGCGTGCAGCGCCCTGGCACTTCTGGGTGGAACTGACGGTGAGTGCGGCGCCGCTGCAAACCTGGGCACGCACTGGCCCACCCTCTTCCCACCATGGCTGCATTGCTGTGTGAAAGATGTCACAGTAACTTCCTGAAGCTTTGCTTTGTTTAGTAGGTCTTAATTCTAGTATCTCTCTTTTAATATGTCAGCTTTATAGATCAGCTCCCAGGTATTTTCCATGAGTAGTCCACCAACTTGACAAACAGACAAGGGAAAAATAATTTTCTTGTCTACATGGTCTTTGATCATAAGTTTTGATTTCTCTGATCAAACCTCACAGTTCTTGAAGTTTTATCTTTACTACTGTTATTTCACAGTTGATTTTGATTATTATGAGTAGTGCCCTTTCTCTTCTCTTGTTTGCTAGTTGTTGGGAAATTACAGAAAAATTTCAGTGGAAAATTTACCTGTCTTGAAGCTAAAAAGAGTTGTAAAAGCTGTTCTATAAATTTTCTTTTACATTATTTTCAGCTGGAAGCAAGGCTTCTAGCCTTGCTGTTTCAGCAGGATTTATGATCAGCTTTCCCACCCTTCTAACTTGAAAAGGAATAATTTTTGCAGTATGTTTTTTTGTATGTTTTTACTATAGGTTTACCAGTGTCTTATCCTTCAAGTAAATATTACAAGTATCTTTGAAAGTTCAGAAAGTCCCTTTTTCCTTCCTGCCCCAGGCAGTCTAAACACAAATAATCCTCCAAAGGATATTCGATAAGGCAGACCAGAGTCTCAAGTGTGACAAGCCTTGAAAGAATGATAGAGGCAAAGCTAGGCAGAAGGGGCTGTATATCCTCAAGATTTGCTGTAGAAGGATCAGTGTAAATACTGTGTTGGAGTCCATATCTTGATTTGTCAGCAAAACGAACTGATACAAACATTGAAGTTGGAGCATGTGGAAGCTGTGTAACACATCGGAGGCACTATGATCTAAACATCTGGTTGCCAGTTCATTTCAAACTGAACTCGTCATGTAATAAGGCTGATGTGTTGAAGACAGGAAGTGTTTTAACACAGAGGACAAAGAACTGCAGGATTGATTTTGTTGCATAGATACTGTCTGTAGAAAAGTGTATCTGAACTGATCTCATGTTGAAAAGTCATGAACAATCATAAAGACTGTGTTGTCTTCTTCTCACTTTCAGGCCCCAGAAAAGCATTCTGATGGAATAGTCTCCCTCGCCATAGCAGCACATTACTTTTTTGGGGAAGATCAAAAGTCACCTCAACTCTATGCCTTACTGAAGAGATTTCCAAACTGGACATTTTCTTCTGGCTGGTCTTGTACTTATGACCTTTTTGTCTTTTGACTTTGACAGCAGTGCTGCAGGGCTCATAGGGTTATCCCTGATGCAGAATGCCCTTGTGGCAAGAGCTTTCTAACAAGATGCCAGAGACTTCAGCAAGAATTTAAAATACTTAAGCAAATGGTGTTTCTTTAGCAGTTTGACTATATAAAGTTTACTGCTATCTTGGGGATATAATGATACTTTTCTGAATGCAGTTCACCTTGGCTCTTCCTAGTGGGTTTCTTAAAATGAAAATTGCACTTGACGAGTTAATATTAGCATAATAAAGGGTGGCAGTTGTAGTGGATGGGCTTCATGGAATTGTTTCGATGTTATGTAAAATCATACTTCACTGATAACATGGAGTATCACCTGCCAAGCCTATCTGTCCTATTCAAGTCCAATCTCCAGCTAGAAGGTGTTTGTTCCTGTGGGAGCAGGGCAGAGGTGGCAAAGTCCTGGGCAGTTACTTTTGTCACTGGAAGAAGTCACTGAAAGCTGTGGTACTCATGTAGGTTTATTGAGTCCTTGGCAAATGCACAACGCAGAGAAATCAATATTATGATGGAATGTTTATCCAAATTGTATGTTTCTGTTAAAAAACTTAGTTCTACCCCTTCTCCTGTCTCTTTGGTGTACAGCATGAGTGGCTAAGTTCAACCTAACTGCCATCTTGTGGTTTTGTTCCTATTGGGATCTTTCACTATCAGCACATGAGCATGTGACTTGCTCTCTCATATGTAAGAGCGCTAAGTCTGCCTTCCTTTAAGTGAATGTCTCATAATTAATGTACTCTAACATTTAAGTTACCTTCCAGTTTATTAGAATTGGCTAATTTTGGTATCTCCTCTGGAGAAACTTTGGGTAGTGTGTCAGTATTGCACTTACTCATACATTTTACTATTTCTTAAAGTAAGTTTTCCTTTCCATAAGGAAAAGTACCTAGAAGAGTAATCTTGAGAAGATATCTAATATTCTGGATTGCTCTTACTTTATTTTCATAGTATGGATTTTATGAATGGCTGTATTTCAGAGTATCTTTCAATTTTAATTGACAAACTTTGAAATCAGAAGCTAGTGACCTTTTTTTATACTTACCAGTTTTTTGGATTTTTTTAGTGCAGTGGTTAATATTTAAAGGTAATTTCTGAAATTCAAAAAACTTGGTGTATCTGAAGGAACTTCATGTTTTTTCTAGATTATATATAAAACATTTGGCTATATCAATACCATGCTACAAATGTAAGTGTTTTTACTCTCATGAGTATTGTCTAATGTCATGCAGAGCAGATTTTGTGCAGGCATCATCATTTCAAGTAGAAACATGCTAGTACTGGTAAGTCTGCAGAGCACATGAAAGAAAGTTGTGTGACAGTTAATTTGTTTGATGGATAACAACTCTCCAGTCAGGTATTCTTCCTTTGGGTTGTTCTGTAGATGTGTGTAATAGTGGAAAGAACCAGTGTCACTGGTTGCAAGGGACGTCAACAAAGATTGTCAACTGACTCATGGACAGGGTAAGAGGTTTAATTACTGTAATCATTACGAACTGGCCATCAGTATTTTAAACCTGTGGGTTTATACATTTATGTGCATTAATCACCACTCATTTGATTGTATCTGATTTGAAAGTACAATCCATATATTATTTAAAAGTGCTATTAGTGATTTGAAAATCAGAGTTACGAACCAAAACTCCTGTGTCTTGAATCTCAACAAATGTGTTGTACTGTACTCTAGCTGATGCAGAGCTAGTTAACTAAAGCTGCACTGATACTTACCATCTTCCTCAGTTTTGATTTTTGTGTTTTGTCTCTGATTTAAAGCTTAGAAAGTGCTGTGTGAAGAATTCCTACTGAGAGCCAAAAATATAAAAATGCCTGTTGGCAATTTCTGAAACTTTAAGTGAAGCAATAACTTCTGCTATCTCAGGATTTAATCCTTGTTAAATAATTTAATTATGAGGTATGTCTGGTTTGTTGCAAATTTCTGTCTTGGTAAATAAAAGCAAACCTTGATCAGTGACACTTGATTTTTAGCATGATTAAAGGCTATATATTTGAGTTGTTTTCATTCATTGCAGTAATGTTTCACTTGAGCCTGGGGTAGAAATACTGCTAAGAGGTGCTGGGTTAGACAGCTGGTGTTAGAGCTGTGTGAAAGATAAGCATGGCCAAAGAATGCAAAAATCATCTGAGTTGAGAAAAGTGAAAAACGGAGTTCTGGCTGGTTTCCTGGAGAGGAAGGTGGTTTTTGAAATAAGATGTGATACAGAGGAGTCACTGGTAGCCATGTGAAGTATTCTTTGCAAAATTGATGCTTGAGACCAGATTCATTACTGATCTAAGACAAAAAAAAAAAGATGGAAACATTTGCTCTTTGTGTACATCTGCTTCCCTATTCAAGTAAAAGCAGGTGAGTCTTCTGCTACTGTGGGTTACTATTTCTCCTAAAAAAGCATTGTGTGACTTACTCTTTCAAGTGTATAAAATGCAAGCAGCTGGTAGCTTTTATGATACAAGGACATAGTTTAGAAACATCATTTATTCTTAGTGGAGGCAGTAAACAATTGTTTAGTGTTACCTTATGCTCATTTGAAACTATTTATATCCACAGCATTTTCTAAATGCCTTTCTTCTGTTTTTCGCTCATTTTGATGGCTTTGAGACTCTCTATGTTCTCTGTTAAAATACATATTTCTGATGCTAGGTACTAAGCACTTTATCAGTTTAAGCAAAGGAGGCCTCTACATGTTGTGGTTATACAATCTGGTGTGTCCTTAGAGTGTGTCCCCGTACCTTCAAGATTGCCTGTCAAGTAGAAGTATGCATTTGAATAAAGAAAGTGTTGGGATAAGTGCAGTGAACAGGAAAATTTCAGCTATCATACACAAACTGACAGACTGTTGAGCTGAGTGGGGCTGTTCTGTGCTAGTAAGACTTGTCTCTAATGTCTATCAGTCTGGGTTGAATTGCAGTCCTCTGGGAAAAACACTAATCAAATAGACAAGATCTAACAAGTCTGTACAGAGCTAGTTGTAGCAAGTGGGACACAGCTGAAGAACAGTTTGTCTGCACGGCAGAGCTGTTCCATACTTTCCTCCCTCGAGGGCTAAATGTAAACTGACTTCTGATTATTATCTGGAAGGGTCCTGCAGGATGACCCATTTTAGAACTTGGTATGTTGTCTTGGTGGAGAATGGTAGGAAGACGTGCAAGATCAGCAAACCTGCGTTTTGTGGTTAGTGTCAATTTATTTAACTGTGGCTTCCATTTCAAAGACAGAACATGCATTCTCAACCTTCATGAAAATCAGTTTTGGGGGATTAAATTGATCCTAGAAATTATCCAGGTTCCCCTGTTCACTGTGGAAGGGGTTCTGTTGGGCCACAACTCTTCATGGTTCTGTCAAAGCTGTGGGTGCAGCTTGAGAACATGCTAAGCATTTAAAGCAGAGTCTTGAGCAGGAACTACAAGCCAGTTTAGGGAGGTGTAAAACATTGCTGTCTGTATTTCAAGCAGGATGTCAAATATCAGTGGTCCTTAGCAAACATTTTTTTTTTAAATTGAGTTTCAGAAAGCTGAAAGAATCAGTCTTAAAAACTAGCAGTAATTCATCTAAGAAAGAACAGTTCTTTCAGTTTGTTCTGAGAATGGAACAAATGGAAGCTTCAAAGCCAGTAAGCATACAGGTGAATTTAAGTGACCATCTTAAAAGCTACCCATGCAGAGTTTATTTGGAGATGTTTTTTGCAGGGGAGGGGATGGTAGTTTGTTCTGTTTGGGCAGTTTTGTTTTGTTTTGAGGTTTTTGTTTTATATTGTTTGGGGGGTTTGTTTTATTCTTTCATATTTGTTGGGGTTTTTGGGAGGGTTTGGAGTTTTTTGGATAGGAAACAATAGCTTGAAAAAAGTAAGGAGAGTAGTTAGGAGCCTTGTGTCTGCGTTGTAGTAGCCTCAGGCTCCAGCTGTGGACTCTTAAAGCCTTCTCTCAGTGCTCTCTGAATAAGTAAGCCCAAGGAGTTTCCTATTTCAGGGGCCCTGTGATAAATAGAACACTCAACAAGTTTGTATCTCTTCTTAAACACTGGGATGACTCACACCACCACTCACCCTATGCTGCCATTCCTGTCACTGTCTACTAGAGTACTTCAACAGTGTTCAGCTGTAGGATAGGAAACTAAACTGAGACAGTAAATTGTGTCTGTAGCCTTCATGTTCCCCCTTGCGGGAAACCCATCCTTCAGTTGAAGTCAGCTTACCACTCAGCAAGTTACCTGTTGTCTTTTATAATACCGCTATAGCCATAGACAACTTCTTCCCTCAGTTTATTATGAAAAGGACCTCCTTTGTTCTGGTTCTGGCTAGATTATGAATTCAGGTATTTCTGCTTACTTAACGTGTGTCTCAAACCTGTAGCTTAGAGACACTTTGGCTCTAAAATGATCTGGTTTCTTTGACCTAAAACATGCTGAGGAAAAATCAGCTTACTTGAGTTGACAAAAGTGATTGTGAAAAGTTACCTTCAGAAATGCAACTTGATTCAAGCAGTTTTACAAGTATACCCAGGGTGAAAGGATTTTTTAAATAGGTAGCAAGGTATATAGAGTATTGTTGCTGTTATTCTGAGGCAGTTAGTTTTGCACAGGATGAGAACCAAGATCAAGAAAACTTGATGATAGGCAAGTTGTTGTAAAGGAGGAGATCTGACATCAGCCATTTTTATGTGAGCTGGATACACAAAATGAAAAGAGTGTCAACATGTTGGAATTCCACAAAAAGATGTTGATCCTCAACTGGTTAAGTGGCCCTTTTTTCCTATCTTTAGTTAAATAGTACAGTAGATGAATAAACCTTTTGTGGTGGGTTAATCCTGGCTAGCTGGTGGGTACCTACCAAACTGCCCTCTGACACCCTCCCCATAGCAGACCAGGAGAAGAAAATAGGATGAGAAAATTCATGGGTTGAGACAGGAACATTACTCACTGGTACAAACAAAATGAAACAAACTGGCCTTGGGAGATTAATTTATTACCAATTAAAATATGATAACCGAACACTTTGCCCCAACCTCCCCTTCCTTTCCTGATTCACTCTTCTACCTTCTCTCTCACAGTGGTGTAGAAGAACAGGGGATGGTAGGTTAAGGGTCAGGTTGTGGTTAGTCTGTAACATTTCCTTTCTGCTTCCTTCCTCCTCACTATTGCCCTGCTTCAGCATGGCCTCCACTGCATGGGATAGTCTCCCATAAACTGCTTCAGAGTGGATCCTCCTCTTGCTGGGGTGGTTCTTAAAGAAGAGGCTGTGCCAGCATGGATCCCCCATGGGCCACAGTTCCTGCCAGAAATGTGCTCTTGCGTGGGCTCTTTGGGCTGCGGCTTCCTTCAGGGCTTGTCCATCCATCTGCTTAGTGTGGGTGCTCCAAGGCTGCCACTGGGTATCTCTCCAGCATGCTCCACAGTGGGTTGCAGGTGGAGAGCCTGCTTCCCCCATGTCCAAAACGCTGCTGAGCAGTACCACAGCAGCAAGAGGCTACTAATAGCAAGACTGTTAGGATATCATTGAATGTGCGTGTTTACTTGCATAGAGCCACAGGCTGCAGGGAATCTCTAGTCCAGTGCCTGGATCCTCCTGTTCTTCTTTTATGGGCCTGGCTGCCTGCAGGACTCCCCTCACTCATCCCCCACAGCATTTTTTACCCCTTGTTAAATACATTATGGAGAGAAGGCTCGGCTGACAGGCTTCCCCAGTGTCTGACAGAACTGGCTCTGACACAGCCCCCCTTGCTACCACACCCTTACCACTTAAACCCACTACATCTCTTTTCACAGCAGCAGGTGGATGTAACTTCAAAGATGCACTAATAAGGTAAAGGTTTGATTCCTTCATCCTGTAAAAAACAAGCCGCAGGAGTATAAAAAACAATCTTCATCACGTGGTTTCTCTGAGAGCTTTGTCTCTCTAAGATGGCCTACCTGAATGGCTTGAAGTCAGAAGTAGTTATTTTTCACAGGAGTAACTTCAAGTAAAATTGAATACATTTGTCTTTTAATTACAAGTATAACAGCAGTGAAATCAAATACAAAATTAGCACACAAGATTTGCATAGAGATAATTACTACTAAAGAAGTACAAACTTCTAAAATTTCACAACTAAAAAGATTTACCTGCTAAACAACAGTAGCACGATACGAATATTAAGAATGTTAATATATCAGTTAATGTATGTTTAACTTGCACAGATCCAAAACCTGAACAGCAGAACACTGACCAGGATGGGCTTGGCTTACATCATTACCACAGAACCACAGAAAAATATTAACTTGAAGCACAGTTTTTATTTAACATAGATTAAGCAGGTTTCTTTATCATAAAAAAAGCTTTAAGTATTATCCCCTTAAAACAATGAATTTTGACATCAGGTCACAACAGGCTTGTAGGTATGATAGACATTATCTTTAACCAGTAGCTACAATGCAGAATAAGCTTAATGTTGGGACTCAGACTGAAGTTAGAAGAAAGAAACTCAGTCTCAGTTTAAACTTTTATAAAATGAAGTTTAAGTTGCATTCATTAATAGCTCCAGCTTTCCACGTAATACTTGCAATTATTGCACTTGTACTGGTTGTATTGGCTTAGTAAAGCCATTCTAAAGCAACAGTTTAATATCTGTACATTTTTTAAAGCACTTGATCTTATCTACAAAGGAAATAAAGATGATGAAACACAATTCATTTAAAACTTAATTGTGAATAGTCTTTAATTTTCAAATTTTAAATGGATGTGCATTTAGTAACTACACTAGAAAAGCAACAGATGCTGTAACTACCCTACAATGACTAGTTTGGTCCATGTCAGTAATCAAGTGATGTTGTAAAAATAAACTAGTTTGTCATGTATAAAATGAGTAATGTTGCATTTCTGTTCAGATTGCACAGTACAAACAAGCTAATATCTAAATTAATACTGTTACAGGTAGTTATTACATCGGGACAGCAGCTAGAAAAAATAAGTACCTCAAAGAAACAAAATTCTGCAGCCAGGTTTTCATAACATTGTATGAAAGTTAAATGTCTTAGTTAGAAGTATGCGTATTATAAAATGTTTGAAAAATGTTTTAAGTATGAGCTGTTAAACTAGTTTTCCATAGCAAGAGTATATGATGATTATTTACATTTTAAAAATCCATTTATCAGAAAAGAATTTACAATGAAATAAATAACCTTCAGCAGTCCCTTAACCCAACTACAAGATATGTTAAGTGGCAGTAAAAAACAGGTAAGCCACCTTGTGTCAGTGTTAGGTCAGTAAAGTATGCCTCATCCAGAAAGAAGTGCAACTCTGCTTTACTAGTCATCTAGAAACATGCAAATACATATAGGTACCTTCAAATATGGTACAGCCTTGAGTATTTGTACAAGTTTATTCACAAAAACGTACAATATATTTTACAGTCTTTAATACAAAACATCGGTATCAAACCAATCTGAACTGCATTGATCAGACATTTGTTTGGCAGACAAGCTGCAAAGAAAACAGTTTTTATATTTAATCCCCTCTTCGCCTTTTAAACTCAAGCAAGATATAAGTAGTTTCTTCAGAACGTGTTGGTAATGTAAAGGTATTGATGAACATCGGCTGAATCTGTCTCCATGTGTGTTCAATGTCTCCAACACTAAAGTATCAAAATGTAAAGCTGCAGTCTGGCGATTGCATCAAAAAAGAGTCATGCCTCCTTTTGAAATTATTAGATGAAACTGGTGTTTAATTATCCCCACTAAAAATTTCAAAGATTGATATATTAAAAAAAACCAAAACAAACATAATTAAAAAAAATAGTTCAAATCCAAAACACAGAAGCAGATACAAGAGCTGGTTTGCTTCCTTTCACACCTGATGCTTGGGAAGTTGTTCACCTTCCATTTAAGACACAACACAGTCATAATTGCCTTCTTGGAATGAATCCTCATCCTCTGTCTTAGCCTTGTCCTCTTCATGTCTGCTTGCATTGCTGCTGCCAGCATCACTCTGAGGATTAGTGCCATGGCTAGATGAAGTCCTGCTTTCCTCAGTTCTTGGGTTCACTTGTTCAGGAACCTTAGAAGGATTCACAGGCTGAAAGGCTTCAGGTTGTACTTGCTCTTCTACTATTTCATTTAGTTTCTGAATCTGTGGTTTGATGATACTTAGAAATGGCTTGTACCCAGGGCTAGGAAGAGAATGGGACAGAACACCATGAGTGAATTAAAATTAGTACTTCTGTCATGTGCCTGAAAAGCAGAAATTATTTTAAATAAAGAGAAAAAGGCAACCCTAATCAAACAATAAAAGTTGGAAAGCTGGTTGCTCTGGGTTTGTTTTGGTTTGGTTTGTGTTTTGGGATTTTTTCCCAGTTTGATTACCACTCTCTGAAGTGATGTTTCAGCTAAGGCAAAGGTAGTAACTCCAAGTTACTTTTTAGGTAACAAACCATCTACAGCTCAAATGAATGAGGAGGTGGAAAGCAACACTTACCAATCTGTCGAAGCCCACTTGTCAACAGCATCTAGCCCAGTCTTGATATTCTGACAGATTTCTCCATCAATATCAGAGGACTGCATGATGCTGAAAACCTGGTTGATAACTGAAGATTCTCTGAGAATAAGGCCTATGACAACGCACCAATCCAGACATCCTGCTTCCATGAAGATATGTAGCAAGTACCTATATTGAAAAAAGGGCTGTTTATTTTTCTACTCCCAAGACAAAAATTTGTAGTGTGATTGTGTAGATTTTCTTTCTCGGAATGCTGCATGCCAGCAATTCTCGGTCTCAGAGGCACATATGTCATTACTTACCGCAGCTGCACCTGTGACTTGTGTGGCCCTTTACTGGCCAGCTCTAGAGAGAGCTGCTCAAGCTCTGACTGAGTTAAACTTAGACTGGAGAAGTTTTCATCCACCATTGTCCAGTCTCCATCCACCATAGAACTTGTTTCAGTCAGGTCTGTTGCTGAACCAATGCTGCATTCATCACCTATCAAAAACACTCAGAAACATAAGGGAAAAAAGAAACTACTTACTTTAGTAAGACTCAGAATTTCTGAACTACTTCCTATAAAAACTGACAAACAGTAATGCTTTATAGTGTATCAGAGTTACTTCAGGTATATTGTCCATCCTGCTTCAGCATTCTTCTTGTCACACTGGATGGCAGAACTACTGTTGCAGGAATTCAATCGTTTTTCTATCCAGTAAAAATAATTCAGGAGAATTATTATCAGTAATGGATCCTAGGTATGTGTTGGCAATCATCATAAAAGCATCAATACAGCATCTTGCATACTATAGTCCTAGAATTAAGTCTAGGTGGGGTTACAGTCTGTCTAAAATTCTGCTTCCTTAACTTTAAAATTTGTTAAAATGAAGCTCCAATACAAAATTATTTTCTTTATACAAAACAATTAAGATTTTGAATGCTTTGTAATGTAAATATTTACCTGCACAAATTACAAAAGTAAGTATTTCCATTAAAAACATAAAAAGCACATGCACTAACAGAATTTTCAAAGGAACAGTAACATCAAAGCTAAAACCATTACAGTGGTGAGTCATGAAGGCACCTACTCTTGAGAACGATTTCCATATTAAAGCAGATGCATCTTTTCTCGGAAAATGTTTAGGAAGTCAAAAAGTTACTTGATTATCCTCTTGCCTATGAATACCAGTGGTGGATGAGTAATTTGTGAAACTGTTATTAGAATTCAGCTTGCAATGTTTTAAAGGCTATTAATTTAGTTTCTTTAGAAATAAACTGCTTCAAAATGCATACCGAAGTCTATTGAACTGAAAGGTCTTCACCCAGCTCAGAAAAAAACCCTGATATACTTGTTTATAGAAAGAGCAGCAGTGGCAGACAGCAGTAAAATTAGTGCAATGTCAAGAGATACTCATTTTCTTGCAGTGTCCAGATTTAAAAAACAAGAGAAACAGGAGTGAAAATAAAATGAGACTGTGCCCAAGCAGATGGAGAAGATTGTCAAATGCTCTGAATCTCACAGAAGGATCTACAGTCTTAAATTAAGAGATCGTAATTCACATTAGGTACTTAGATCTTTGCCCTAATGGAGTGGAAATCGTATGATTTAGATACGGTTGAAAACTTTGCTCTATGCTCAAGGACAAGAGGAAGTATAAAACATTTTAAAGATAAAATTAAATTTAAAAAAGACTAGAATGGTCCGACAAACTTTTCCCATCTGTGTTCACAAAAAATACATACAAAGTACAGTTTCTATTTTAGTAAGCTGATCACACATTGCAGCTTTTAAAAAGCAATTTAAATAAAGCTGTAGGAAAAAACACAACTATATGGGTCTCTAATTTCCTCAACTTCATCAATAAATAATGTATCTAATATCGTTCTTAAGAAACCCCAAAGCACAAAGTTCATGCAATTAGAGCTGCTCCAACCCCCTGCAAGAGGCTGATCCATGCAAGAGACAAACAAAACCCCACAATGCAGGACACTATTCATAGCCAGACTGAAAAAATTCCATTTATCACCACAGACAGAAACTTCAGCAAGTATCAATTTCATATTCAACTTCA
The DNA here is from genome assembly GCA_013397315.1 of Donacobius atricapilla. NCBI lineage: Eukaryota > Metazoa > Chordata > Aves > Passeriformes > Mimidae > Donacobius > Donacobius atricapilla. Next base: position 28,615 of record WBMY01012422.1, read on the forward strand.
AGTGCTTAGAGATGTACAACATGGGCATTGTATTTCTGTTATAAAAAATTCAGTTCACTTTTCACTAAGTCCTTTTTTTTTCCTGAATTTTTCTTACCAGCAGTTAAAAAGTGACAATACAGCAGTGACAAGCAAAAATCAAAATATAAGCACACACTTCACATTTTCCCAATCGGCAGATTGGAGGAAGAGTGACTAACCTTTACTTAGCAAAGGAGAAAGGAATGCATCTTGCATGTGTGGTCCATGGGATGAAACAGTGTCAATCTCTCTCTGAGAAGAGCTCATAGTACCAAGCCAGCTGCGACTGCGAGGTGTGTTGGAAACCCCTGCGTCCATTTCCATGTTTACAAAGGTGTCTGCAGACTGAGATTTTAGTAGCTGCTCCCCCACAGCTAAAAAAATCGAAACACACCACAGAAAAATCATGTAAGTATATCCAAAAGGAATTTAGAGTGTTCTCTCCAGGCATTTCAGAAAGGTAAAACTTGCATCTAAGTCAATATTCAGGGGACCACTAAAAGCAAGGGAATACAGCAAGCTTAGGCATTTCAGGAATTTCAGATCAGCTTTTTATGTGAGCACTGGCATGAAAGAAGTATGTGTGATAAAGTGTTAGCATCAACAGAAGTAAATAATGATGCTGTCCTAAAAAGAGGAAGACTTGGCAGCCAATGTCAACCTTGACATACGGAGATGCGTCAAGTTTGCTATAAGGAGATAAGGTAGTGAACTGAGAAAGTAATAACATAAAGGAGGTTTAAGCAGACTTCAAAGTTCTTACCATCTAACAAAGTAAATTTCAAACATAAGAACATTACTATTTAATTTTAAAAAAGTTAATCAAAAGCTCATCAGGAGACTACAAATGAATATTGATTTTAGGAATTTTCTGCAGCAGAATTTACACCGGAGCAATTTCCATGTTCAGTTTAACATCTGCACCGATGTCCAATTACATCTGAGAAAGCAGGAGATTTCAGCAGAAATGGTAATCACACAATTCTGTCTATGCTAAACAGAATCTCTGCAAAAAATACACTCTCTGTGAGAAAGCTGTGCATGTGGCAAGCCTCATCCTTTTCTTATCTTGGCTGAAGAGAGGCAGAACACAGAGTGAGATTCACAAATGTAGCACTGCAGGAGGGAAATCTAGTTCATATCAAACTCAGATGTTACTGTACCTGTCTTGTACTTTCCATTCTTGAAAGGTGAATTAATAGATGAAGCTGGTATAACTGGAAATGGCCAGAGGAAATCCTTGTGTAGCTCTTTCAAAGCGCACACAAAATCCTCCACACGGGCAGCCCTGGCTCGCTCCTTGCACAACCAGCCGATCAGCTCAAAGCCCAACTGTGCAGCAAAGCAGCCAAGGTCTTTCAGCTTGATTTCCTCCAGCAGACGCCGAGCATGTCGCCACAGCATCATGTCAATGTACATGTTCTCAGCACAGTCACTGTCTTTACTCCACCTACACAAACAGCACAGAACAGCCAAGTGAACACTGATAAAGCTGAGTCCTAAAGGCTGTTGGCCACAGCTGCAAAACACTGACTGACCAGAGGAGTAGAAGGGGAGCTTTCTATACAACAGCAGAAGCAGTTTCCATCATGCCTTGATGTTTATAATTCTCTAAAAGATCCCACTACCTCAACAGGCAGGTGAAATAAAGGATTTAAGTTACAACAGCAGCATTATTTATAGAGCATTAAACTATTAGCAAGGCAGAAAAACGTAAAGTAAGAGAGACAAAAGGCAGATGACACTGCAAAGTTTAGAGAAATAGTCAACAGTCCATTGGCCTAGAACGCTTCCTGTCAAAACCTTTAAGACAGGACTCTCTATTAAAAATTGCTAGTTCAGAATTTATACTGGGATTGTATTTTGGGGAAAAATACAAAACAAAGATAATAATGAATTTCAGTTCAATACTACTTTTGAACTGTAATACCTATCAATATCAAGTCAGTATAAAGCAGCTTTAGAGGGGTTCACCCCAAGGTATAAAATATCTGTAGCTTGGAAACACACCGCCAGATCAAGATGTGCGTAATAACAGAGCAGTACACTGTGATGCTGCAAACTGTGATCTGTTCAAATGTATTTTTCAGCAAAACAGAATCTTTAAATATGAGGCATGTGGTCTCACTAGCTACTTAAATTACTAGACATGTAATGTGTACCACATCCAGTGGTTTCAGAGTCTTTTGTTAAGCAGTAACTATGTAAGCATGCATGTGTATACATACAAACGTACATACATGTATTTATTTACATGTGTGAGAATATATTCTCCCAATGTTATGAGACACAACAATACAAAAGTTGTGAAATGATAAATGCAAAACATGTAGAAGGAGATTATGACAACTCCATCATATAATTTATGTCTATAACTTCAATTGGTAAGAAAGTTAGTCCTGTACTTAATAAAGTGGGGAAGGAGAGGACATTACCTTTTTCCAGATGGGCCAGAGGGCATACTCAATGTTTTTGTCAAATTAAATTTGCTATGGAGATTCTCTGCCGATTGGGATAAACTAATGCTGCGATGCCTGAAGAATTCAAAGCCGCCACTTGAACTATGTTCCTAAAACCAATAAAACCAAAACATATACTCGAAGGATCAAACGTGATATATAACATGAAGATTAATCACATAAGGCTTGATGCACAGTATTTACTTTTCTCATCACAAACCTGAGTTGTTGGTGTTGCTGGGGGTGTTTCTGTTTCTCCAGAGCCAATGGCTTTAAGAAATCTAATCATATGACGACAGAGATCCCACTTTCCTTGCTCTAAGGCAGTATTAAATAGGAGAGTAGCATGTTGTCTGCTAACTGCTGGAACTTCCATATTCTGCAAGCAACAAAGCATAATTAAGTGATTTACTTTTACTATAGAGCATCAGAAGTTCTATTAAGTGAAGCCACACTGCTTCACATTCAGATATACCAAAGATTATGAACAGCAAATTTCATGCTATTATTTTCCTATTTAAAAGAGTGAACTAACTAGTTACACTGCATGATCTTACCACCCTTCATAACTGGACATAATATCAACAGAAAACTGTTAAATTAAAAATCTGTTGAACATGCCCAACCTTAATAGGACATTCTTTTCAAAATACTGCAGTGTTTGTAAATATCAGCACTCTTGCAATATATTTGGTGCCATTACCTGTAAAATAATCAGGTAAGAGGCAGCTGTGTCCAAGTCCTGGGCCATTAAGCACTCTTCAAATAAGTCCTTCGGGTTTCCAACAGCAGCAAAAAGGTAATTCCACAGGGCATATTCTGTCTTCCTAGCACAATGAACAACTGTCTGCAGGAAGAGGGGGAATTCTGTAATGAACTTCGCCACAGTGGGAAGGAGAGGGTCGGGAATGGGTTCCCGCGAGGTAGCTTCTTCTTCCAGCACTTCATGAAGCATCAGTTCTAGTACATGAGGAAAGTATGGTAATGTGGCACAGGAGTGGGCCAAAAGCAAGGCTTGTTCACCGAGGTTCCTAACCAAGAGCTGGCGTAAAATGTGATGGAGGTAGATCTGAGAGGTTCTCTCAACAATGGAGAAAGGAAAGAGAACCTCTAAGTGTTCTCTAGCACTGGTTTGAGTGTATAAACAGTCATAGAGCACAGTGTCATTAACAGCACCAAGAACCAAGGCATCTTCAAACAAAACAGCCAATGGGTATATGTTGATGTGGAAAGGCAGCATGATCCGTCTTGACAGAAAGGAATGCGGTTTTCGATGATCTCTGGGAAACAGGGGAAGCCAGACTTTCATACCTGCCCCACCACAGCTGAGCCACAGAGCCTCCAGTAAGTGGCGTTTCTGTTTGTTAATCCTGCAAGTAGTCCATACATTTTCAACAGACTGGGCTAGGACAACTGGAGCACAAAAAGGCAGCTATTTAAAATGAAAAACAGAAATTTTTTTTAAAAAATCAGTATCCATTATTCCTTTTACTTTTACCCTATTCACAAGAACTCTATTTTTCAGCAAAGAACTACTGTCTTCAAACATGTTATTCGTCCAATACAGAAGAAACAAAAGAAGAAATGAATCTGCTTTTCTCTTATCTGCATCCTAGCATGTGACAAAAGACCACTTAACACTTATGTTAACTCCAGACATTTCATTCATTTTTTTAACCTCCTTAATACTTAGTCAGGAAGTAGAGAGGTAAGAATAAAGGTGAAAAATAAAAACCTGCCCTCTGCTTCTTCAGTTAGCCCACAAGTTCAACCTAGAATTGACAAATCTTTATCTGAGCTTTCCAAATTTCACTCTTTCAATGTGCTTGTTTCATACAGAATTGGTATTCATCAGGCTGGAAGAACTGCAAGTTTAGTAATTGATTTCTATTCTTGTTATTTCTAAGAACTCTGTAAACATACTCTGCAAAAAATGATAGTGTTCCATAAACATACAAACCAGTTCTGGACAGCCTATTTGGTGTATACCAAATTTTGAGCAGTATCTTTACTCTTAAGGCTTGTCTATTTCATTTCAATATAACTAGCAAACGTTAATATATACTTCCAGCTAACAATTCAGTCTGTAACTGTAGATACTGCCTTGCTTATAGCCCGATTTTCTTTATGTCTGGACCATTCTCTTGCACAGCTTCTTCTATCACTGACATCTTTGAAGCCATATGCAGTACTCCAAATATATTTACTCACATGCTTTCTTTGATTAGGATTATTGTCTTTATCTCGTATCTGGGGTCCAGATCGATCCCTTTGCAACATGATAAGTTGTCCTGCTAAGTTAAGCATTATACTTTCAGCTTCACAGGCCTATAGATAGAAAGAATATTTTGCAAATTATTTAAGCTTTTTGAATGATAATTTCACTCATAACCACAATAAAAACCCAGAAAAAGAAGTGTTAATTAAATGTGCCACTTTACAGAGATGACTAGCAAGTGAATTCAATAGAGAAGGACTCAGAAAAATCAAGAACCAGTTATTATGCAAAGTTATTGTGTAAATACTGGAAGATTTCTTATTCACCAGACTCATTCCACGTGTTTAAGATGGACTTTTTCCAACAATGGATCTTGGGCAATCCACCAGTATTCTAAGAAAAATAAAGCTCTGTATATGATTGGCAGTCTCTGACTGCAAAGGCTAACACTGGTACACAGCCCAAGAGCTGAGCCAAAAAGAGTTCAGCCACACTTGTGCAGTGTCTTGAACTTTTAATTTAGTTGCAGTTAGAGAAGAATTATTTTAGTAAGGTGTGTCAAGAAAGCAAGGTATTCTGCTCACTTAAGCCTACTCTGTTTGCAACTCAGACAACAAAAATCCAAGTTCTCTTTGCATGTGCTTTCAGTGCCCTGACTAAATTTTGAGGTTAAGACAGTTAAGACCTTCACATCTTGGTTGGCTGTTGCAGAATTGACAGAGTACCTTCAAGGGTCATATGCCATCTTCTCATTTTTTCTATTTATTCTTTGAATAATGGACATGTTGTTGCAAGAAAGGTAATTCCTAATGCCATGGATTGCTCTTGTTTTTGACTCTTAATACACAAGCAACATACCCTTGACAGAGTTAAATTTAATTTGTTCAGCATAATTTGGTCCCTTTGCAAGTTAAAAAGAGAATGTATGAAATAAAATCAAAACTCTTACTTTTCTTTCTACCCCCTCACCCCTAATTCCCACATAAAATGTCTATATAATGAACATCAGAAAAAAACACATTCTGGATTTTACCACAAAGAAGAGTCACTAATTTATGATTGATTAATCAACCAGGTAACCTTTAAGGTGTAAGCTAACAAATTCAGGCACCAATTCTACCAAATTTTGAGACCTGTTACCTGCTGAGGCATCTTCAAGGTGATGCCAGTCTCTGTTCTCACTGATGTCAATGTAACAGACACTACAAGAAAAGGATGAGGAATGTACCGAGACATGGACACTTCTTGAAGAATTTGGATACTGGCAGTAGGATTAAGACTGAAAGGAAAACGACTACATTTAGAAATTTTGCAATAGTACTTAACATGAAATAACTACATTGAAGTAAACCTAATGAAAATAAGCAACTTACCCTTAGCAAACAGTCTACTCTACAGAACAAATGACATTCCTTTAACCAGGAATCAGTAGAAATGCCCACATATCAACTTTATATAAAGTTACCAAACAAACCGAAACTGGGTTACTTCTCTTGATACTTTGGGAAATACAGCTATGAGTGAGTAGAAGACAATATCAGATGCTTCAGATACAATTCTATTGACTCTTCAATGAGACAATTCCCAAGTTTGGATTCTGTTGGGAGCTTTTTTTAAAAGCATTGGAAGCATTGGAAGTATTTCTCTCTGAAGTTCATCAAACAACTTGCTTTTTTCTACCACAAAAAGGTCCCTTCTTGCTAAAAAGAGGATACCATAACTGTAAGAAAAATCACTTACTTAGGAACTTTAACCCCCCCCCCCCACCTCTGAATCTTTATCTCCTCCTTAGATTCACTGATCTTAACAGTCTGAAAGTATCTAGCATATCTTACATTGCTACTTATTTTGCACTAAAACAATTCCTCACCACCACACCAAGACTAAACCTTTTCATCTTTGCAAGCTTGCTGCCACCTTCCCGTCACTAATTACTGCTTCTAATGTTAGAAACATGTTTTTATTTTAAAATATTCAAATATGAGGGTGTCATTTAGTACTTTTTTCTTCTATTCATATTCAGTTTTCAAGTTCCTATAATTTAGGAACACGTTTGTTCTGACAGCTGGAAATATGCATACATCAGTCACTACCTACCTCCATACCTAATGCGCTTATAAACATGCATGCAGGTGACAACACTCATGAACTTGTGCATAGAGGTAACACTTACCACTCTGTATTTTAAAAATCTGATTCCATCAGTTATCAAACACCTTTGCATTATTTTAAGAACTTACTCAGACTGAGAGCAGATCTACAGGTACCTTACTTCAAAAGCATTCAAATAGTGACACTCACCCCTCAGACCTTCTCTCAATACTGTAAAGGCAAATGGAACAATCTGCTCTGAACAGTATCACAATGTCCCGGAAGACACTCAGTAGTAACGTGTTTGCTTGCACTTTGGTGATGTGAGCAAACGCATTGTCAAGGTTAGACGTTCGCAGATAGATTCTCAGCTGCAAGAAAAAGCAGTAGTTTGAATACAGATTCTGCTTACCAACAAGCTAATAATAATTCCACATCTGGTTATTTTCTTTATTGTGTAATGGCTTTCATGAATTTCTACCAAGCCATATTACTAAGTTTTTGTTTTATCAAGTATTTTATCCATTGCATTTTATTGTTACATCCGAAGCGGTTAAAGCACAGTACAGCCAAATCTGAAGTACTGAACAACAATCCTAAGGAAGCAATACTATTCACCAGATTTAAAAAGTAAGTAAATCTCCTCTGCTCATATAGTTTAAAAGGTTGCAAAAGTGTCCCAAAACACTGTAAACAGGTATCTCAGAACATACTTTGTGCTAACATGCAAAAATATCACATAGTTTTCAGAACAATGAGTAGATTCATTCTAGTCAGCAAGAAATAGTTTTCAATAGCAACAACAAAATTTTTCTGCCAAGAATTACTTATACATTAATATATAAACTGTGAATATGACCAAAAGCCACCAAAGTTTAGCGTGTATAAATATGTTTATAATATCACAATACTTGTCATGTATATAATATTACTGTCATACAGATCAGGTATTCTAATCATTATATGTTTACTTTGAAGAAAAGAATCTCACCTCTTCCTGGTGATCATTTAAATTATAACATGCAAGAACAATGAAGTCATTCCACCATGCTAAGCCACCTGTCACCATCATAGTTTGCTCCTGGCAAGAAAAAAGCGAGCAAATGAAATACAGGAATGTATTTTTATATACTTACACACACTGACAGCTACATTAAATGGGTAATTTCTGAAAGCCATGCATGATCTCTATAAGCGTTTCTCATAGTGGCAAGACTATGTATATGAAGTTGTTAATGTTTAAAAAAACCAAAGTACTAAAGAGTACTATGTGAAAGACAAACCTCATCCTACAAAATACAGTTCCACAGTTCTCCATGCCATTGGCATCCCTGAACTCTCTCACATGTGTTTCTAGCCAGAATTTACAAACTTTACATCCAAAGCTACATCACACGAACTCTCAGACAAATGGAATTAAGTGTCTGACTATATGCACTAAAATTTGGAATACTCTCCTAATACTCAGACACAAATCACTGTGTCAAAACCACAAGACCTGTGTTTCAGACATTTTATGAGAAACAGATGTAAAATCAGCATCCCTAATCCCAAGTGTGTCTACAGGCTGTTTACTTGAAAATGATACTCTTAAAGAGTATTATCGTTTTCTCCAAGTCTCACATCCCAACAAATAAAATTTTCCCTGAGCACCAGAATAAAATTCCATCACCTCTCACCTGGGTTATGTTTCCGAACAGCTTCCATTTTTTGGTGAGTAAAGAATAATGTGCAAAACCAAACTTGCCAACAACAGCTACATTCTGCCCAAGCTTGTCAATAGCTGAAAACTGTAAAAAAGAAAAGAGAGTTACCAGAACCTCAGAAATGAACTTATTTAAGTGATATATCTTATCCAAATATGGCACCACAAGGCAATATATTAAGACTCAAAACATATAAAGTATCTTCAAGTTTCATACTTTACTAACATAGTTTTCTTTCTGTAATGTAAAATAATGATTTCATTTTCAGAGTCCAGCCAATCCTAATGGACAATTATAACCCTCCAATATTTTTAAATAAGCACGAACATATTCTTAAAATAACTCACCCTTATAGGCCAGTTGCTCTCTAGATATGTACTATGCATCTAAAAAAAGAGAGAAAACCAAAACCACATGACTACACCAATTACAATTAAAGTACTGATTAATTGCAACATCATAAAAGGAATTTGGACAATGTCAGTGGTTTTTTTTCCAAAACATTATCATAAAGGTATGTTTAGAGGTATTAATGTTGGAATTTTGTTTTTAAATACAATTACTGCCCCCACACCAAAAGTTACTCATGCCTAAATGTTACCCCATCCTTAATACACAAAATATCAAAATGCATTAACAACATGCACCAGCTAATACTGTATTACAGATTAATAGTCACAATTTGCTCATCTCTCCTCCCAGCTACCTCCCTCTCCAAGAGAATCTTTCACAGGAACATAAAGTTTTGATAAATACAGTCTTCAGGCGGGACTTTCAGTATAGGGATGGAATTTCTAATCCTGTCACAAATACACACCAGCATATCCAAATGCCTTCTTATGAGAGAACTTAACTGGATTATGTCAGATCAAATCTCAGTGCTGGATTCTTCATATCACATAGGATGTAACAAACCAATCTTCAAATTCCAGTCTCTGATCTGACACAAGGCAGGTAGGTACTGATCAGACCCAGCCATTGTCCTTTTTCATGGATATGCTGCTCCCCACAGTAATTCTAATTGTTTCAGCTTCCTTTTACCACTGAACAAAGACCTCTTCCTCCTACACCAGTTTCAGAAGACAGAAGAGCTACCAGGCCAGCTAAACTGGAAATTCAACAGTATCTAGAACCTGTCTTACATGCCTAGAATCAAATACTTTTTAATACTACTGATTAATGTGCTATGTGAAGAACAAAATATTGGGGACCTTTCAGAAACCTTTATTTTAAAAAGTGTCACCAATTCAAGCATGGAAGAACATACATTAGAATTACAGACTGAAAGATGTTTATATTTTCCTTTAGATTATAGGGAAAATAGAAGAAGTCCCATTAATACCCTGGAAATAATTTCTTCTTTGAAAGCTTAATATTGTGAAGTTTTAGTTACAAGCTTAAATAGATGCCATTTTTCATGCTTGAAAATACAGCTAGAGTCTGAAGGCCATATTCATCAGCTGAATATGCTTTAAAGCATTTTGCACAAATATCAAAACAAACACCTAAATGATTTCTTACGTGTTGCACTTATTCTCCCTTTGAAAGCACAGGAAAGTAATTAACTACTCCTTCCCCAAGTCCTAACATCTTTAAGACTGTTTTTATTGGCTAGGAGGCAAACTCACAGCCACAAGGTTGATGGGACCAATTTTCATTTACCTTTTTCAACGAGAAAAAGCTGTACCACAGCAAACCCCCAGAGACAATAAAAAAGGCAATGATCTCATAACAGAAGAAAAAGGTATGGCAGAGAGTGAGGAGATCAGCTGCATATTCTAATCCTACAAACTCTTGCAGGCATAAAGCACATATGGGCAACCAGGATCAATTACCTGTACAACATGCCAATGCCGGTGTCCTAGTAAAGTGCTTAAACCCTGAGAATCTAAACTGCCATCTGAAAATGGGCCTCTTTCCCTGCTGTGGTTATGTTCAGAGTGTGCTGAAGTATTTCTCGGACTCTGAGTCTGTGCTGCATCTCCACAGTTCAAATATAAGCGATCTTCTCCTTGAAGGAGGACTTGTTCCTGATTACTCTATATTAAAACCAAAACCAAAACAAACCAAAAGAAAAAAAAGCAACTTTGAATTCCACATACAGAAGACAAAGGAAAACACATTATCAATATATTCAATATATATAGATATATATCTCAATATATCAATATACAGAGATTATAAGTACACAATATGAACAAGTGTTGAGGCAGTTCTCAGTTTTTGTATCACTATATACCAACAGGTTTTATGTTACAGTACTGCATAGCAATATTTTCACAGTACCATTTTAAAGGCTCTAGGACAAAAAGAAAGACAACTCTAATGGCTGCAGAACAGACTTAAAATCTGAGAGAACAACTCAGAGGTCACCTAAAATTGGAACTGTGATCTAAAATAAGGATACATATTTAGCAACAAAAAACTTACCATACAAGGATTAACAGTGAGCGCACTCTTGATGAACTGAAACTGCAGAATACCGAACTGTTGAGCTTCATTATTTGCATTTCTTTCAGGTTTCATGTTTGAAGAAGAATTCCCATCAATAACCCAGAGATGATACCCTTCTGATCCCCAGGTCTGAAGGTAAAAGAATAACAATAATAAAATCCCCAAGCCAGCACTACATACATAGATATAAATGTAACACTATATATTGTCATAAAACAAGAACTACAGAAATGTATCTTAACTGATCTTATGATACACATGAGCCTGGAAAAAATCCACACATTTGTTGTTCTAAAACTTATTAATATAGGAATCAAACAGGAAAATTCACGAGGTACAGTAAGAATCTAGCTTGAATTATTTCCTGTCTTATGTAAAAAATAATGATTAAATGAAGTGTAACTATACAAAGACACCCACATAAGTAATGAAGACTGTTTAGTTTGCAGTTTAGGGCAACAAACAAATATTTGACAGAGCTAGGTATGAAACAATCCTGATTTCCAAGATTACAATCGCTATTGTTCATCAAATTCAATGATAGCAGAATTTCAATCTTTGAAATTTTTAAAAGATACATTTAAAACATACTATCATTGCATACATGTACCTCTACTTTGGATGCATGTTTAGAGTTGTCAATCTTCATAGCAACTATGTCTTGATAAATAAACCAATTTGGTTTAGAAATACTGCACAAAATTCACTATGGTTTGTATTAGGTCTTGTAAATGTGTTTGAAATATGTTCTAATTTAAAATTAATTGTAATTTATTCTATTTATTTATTGATTTTACAGACTAGCAGGATTGGATTTAATGTTAACTAGTCTGTATTAAAAAACAGCAGTTAAATTTCTCTGGAATTCATAATCTGAGTAGTTACTTTAACTGGCCAGACAGAAATTTTAGAGAAATAAGGGAGTTTACAATTAGCGTTGATCTGTGTCTCATTGCACTTCAAAATATAGCACCAGATAAAAAAGAAAAATTAAGAAAAACTGGAAGTGTTCGTTCTTAATATTAAAAGCAAAGGCAAGAAAAGGCATGTCATGCATACTTCATGATCAGGTTCACACATGAAAAAAAATCATCAGTTGTCCCTTTTTCCCTCAGTGCAATATTACAAGTTAAGTGCAGTAAAGGCATCTTACTGTGAAAACAAATTAAGCAAAAGAAAGTCTGATTTTCTGAAAATCTGTTATACTAAAAACAACTTAAAACTTTAAGAGCCATCCTATTACAGTATTTTTACACTCATATTTACCATGGAATTGATTTTTAGAGGGTCCTTTTTGGCACCATCAGATCGATACCTTAAAACCAGAACAGAACAAGTTTGAGTTTGCAAATAACTTTATCAGAATAATACATTAAATTCCTAACTTTGTATTTTCATATGGTTCTATATTGAACCTTATCTCAAATGGTGCAGTCTGTTTGATCCATGACATTACAAAAACGGCAATGCAACTGTCCAATGTCTAGCATAAGCTATTTGAAATACAGGCACTGAGGGAATTTTAATATTTGCTTGCTCAAGCTTGCTTCTAAGGTAATTTTCTTTTACAGACAAAAAGACCACTACAAAATGAAAATAATACATTTTTGTTTCTATTTAAATGATCCCCTCCTAAATATTTGCCAATGATATTTCAATATCTAAGAAATCATACAGGAAAAATATTTAAAAAAAGCTAATTTGGTGAATTAATTTCTAATTAGATGCTGTCAATTAAAAAAACAAATACTTCTAATAAACTCTTTACAATGCCATTAAAAATACTCACGCAAAATCACCTCCTAAAGTACAGATTAGCTGAGCACCAAAAACACTCCATAAGGACAAACCTCCACATTCCCAGGTCACCATAACAACACAGCTATCAGGTGACCATCTAATTAGTTTAACGGGTCCTGTTTTATTCCAAATATCTGTTTAAAAGCAGACAATAAAATAAGTGAAAACACTGAAAGTCCTTCATCTGGTTTCACCTTAAGAGTATGAACAAAAATATATGGAATTAATATTTGATTTTTCAGTTAACTGATACATTAATCATAGGACCATCTCAAAATGAATGAGGAGCAAACAAACAATGGGTTCTTTCCAACACATGCTTGATTTCATCAGAAACTAAGAATACAGGAAAACATGCCAGACGTACACTGCTGTAAACACAACCACAGAACCACAATTCTGATAAAGTGATTTTTTGGACAATAGAGGCACTTAACACTACTGTAAAACTTATTTATGGATTTGTTTCTTAACTGAAAACCAACAGACACACACATTTTCAGTTGAGGATACAATTTACCCACTCTGTACGTTCCTCACTCTCATGCACAATACTACATGAAAAAATATACAGCAGCGTAGGAAGGATGCTGCATTACTCAGTATTTTTCTATACCCTACATGTCAGCTGCTTCAAATTAATTCACAGTTCTATTATACTCATTATCAGTTTTGAAAATAACATCTCATTTTCTCAGAAAATTGAAAAGTAATTTCAAGATAAAGAATCAATTAAAAAACCCCACAAATAGAAACCACAAACCATCCACCCAAACCCTCACATACAAAACACATCCAAAAAGTTAATTAAAAAGCAAGCAGCTAAAAGTGCAAAGACACAAGAGTTAATTACTATGAACAGACAGGAGTAAATACTATTCACATCAGTGATCAGTGATTTTGCAAACAAATAAACAGAGATTAAATAGCCAAGGACAAAATATACTATAGCCTAAAAATTCCAGCAATAAAAGTAACTCACCAGGATATTGTTTTGGTGTCAATTCCAATTTATGAGAAAACTGCATGGCGCCAGTTGTGGTATCTATTGTATAAACTTGCACAGAGCCACTGGAAGACATTACACATGCTTTAGACTACAGACCATTTGGATTTCTTATCACTTTCAAGAGGCTAAGAAAAGCTGCTTTTTCTCTCACCAACAGCAAATTTATCTAGAACAGAGATGTTGAATCAAGTAACAGTCAAAGAGATTAATGAAAAAAATTTCTAGGATGCTTTCCAGAAGGCATCTGAGGACCCAAAACACCAGCCCTAGAATAATCAATGCACTTAAACTACTTCATTCTCTTAAAATACATATGTACACACAATCCACATACATTTAGGGTTTCCAACTGCTGGGCAATCCATTAGGGAAGGCAGTATTTACTCAGTGCCAGAGTTTCATCAGGGATGCACTAAGGCATACTAAGATCAGGAAATTAAAGTAACTATTCCTGTTTCAGAGGAAACACCAACACACTATTTTTGCTACAAACAAGAATACTAGTTCTTAAGAGGACAGATGAAAAATAAACCAGATTTTTTTTAATGCTCTAAAACAAAACCCAAGTAAAATACAATCAAAGAAAGTAAAATTATACACTCTAAGGCCAGCTTCAGCAGTATTATACGGGGGAGAGCTGAAGGATCAGTAAGCAAAATACCACAGCTAAAAGCATTTCCGTAACATTTGATTTAGAAATATTCAGTTACTTGAACAGGCAACATTTTTCTTGACCAAGTCATGACTGCACAGAGCATTTCCTAAGTTGAGAGCAAAGTGCTGATTCTTGTCCAATAGTATCATGACTAACAACTTAAAAGTGACTTTATAATCCTGCTGGGAAAGCAGCACTTTAGAATCCTTCCTACTGGTCCAGCCACCTTTTAATTTTTTTCCCAGACCCAAACAGCAAATATAAATTTCAACTCAGTTCAAGCAGGCAACCATTTCTTTCTACCTCTCTCCTGCCTCCTTGACAGCACATTATGCAATCTCTAGGCAGACTGATTATTTTCACCTTTACAGTTCTTGCGACACAACTTATTAAGAAGTAACTACTAATTCAGCTTTATAATGAAACAATCTCCTGCTCTGAACCAGCCTTAAAAAACTTACTTGGCACATCCAAACGCCATTAGCCTGTATTTGTTATTTACTGCCACACAAGTTCCATCAACTACATCTTGCGCCCAAACACCATGGAGCTGCTGTAGAGAAAAGAATTCAGAAGATTTTCTGTTAAATAGTGCTTTTATTAATTATAATCAGCTTCTATCCATGTACATCATATTACACATCTGTCCATTGACCTTCATGATCTCAAAATTTCTAATAATGTCAAGATCAATTGACCTAGCTCAAAGAAACAAAATCCAGCAAATGCAAAACTGGTTTCATTCTTCTTAATATAAATTATAGAAAGATACCAGTATGTAAGAAAACTGCTTATAAGACCTCTTACTTACAAAATGAGTCAATACTTATAAGGCAAAAAAGCCCCCAACACTGCCTAGGGAAAAAAACCCCAACAACAGATGGTACAAAGAGAAAAACCAAAATGGGAAACTAAGTCCCCATTTGCAACAGCTGAGATCACAGGTATTTTAAGTGGATGGAGGAGTCTGATATTAGATATATTCGTTTTGGTTTTCTGGAATTAAAATAAAGATATCTAACAACAAAACGTAATTGCTTTTAGGCTGAATTACAGGTAAGAAAACACCTAGCTTGGAAAAGATTCCTGTAAAACAAACTCTGAAGTATGCTTGTCACTATGAGAAAAAGATAGACCTGATTAGGACTAAGCCCTAGACATAGTGCTTATGGTACTTAGCCACAGGAGAAAACACTTTCTATCATCCCACTTACAACTTCTAACGGGAAGTCTGTTGGTCTGACACTGTAAGACGTGGTCTATAATGACAATTTGAATGAATAAAAGAAAGTTAAATCTATTAACTATCACTGGTCTCCCACTGATTATCATAATGATTTTTATAGTCAACCCTATAAAAATCTAGCTTGAATTATGCTACAAAATGCAGTCTCGTTCTTATGTCATCTCTTAAGCAGATGTTTAATTTTAGTTTCTTTGTAACTGAACAGAATTTGAAGTAGAAAGCTAACTGAAATGCAGAGACCAAGGAAAACAGAGTTATTGTGCATGGTAGAAATGCTAAAGGAAATATACCTCAGCAGTGAATCTACTTGACATCGGTGTAATGAAACCAACTCTGCCATCATTAAAAACAACAGCAAAGCCATCAAGCGTGGCGCAGTATTCCATGTCTCTGATGTAAATGTCTTCAAATCCCAAAAGTGAACCTGCTGAGAAAGTATCAGTAATTTAAAAATATGTGAACACAGAAATACTGCAAGCCAACAAACATTTCAGATGTTTACTTAGTACTTCAAAGCAAAAATCTAATTTAAACAGGCTATTTCATTCCCATTTACAATAGCAAAATTTTCCCATCTCTGCTTACAATCAGAGAGAGTATTTTATATTAGATGGTATGTCACTGAGAGGTAACTATTGTAAGGAATACAACCTCTAAAACCTACCTCGAGAAGACTGTAGATCTAAAGAAAACGGAACTGTACATAGGTTGATGGCCTTCCTTCCATTGGTCATACCATCCCAGTGAATGAGATGGAGAAATCCATCAGCAGTAGCCACAAGCAGATCTTCTAACATGGACTGCAAACTAATAAAAGGTATTTGCTAATTCCTAAAAAAAACTTCATCTCAAATCAATGTCACAGAAATATCAATTAATGTCATAAACACTGTATTACTACCTCTTGTACCAGCAACTGCATTGTAAAGTTACACATAAGTTACAAACGTACCACACTGACAAAATACGGTATACACCTCAACTTCTCTCCAGCAATCACAGTGAATGAACAGGTCTGTACTGTTAAGAGTAATTGCTTAACTGGTATACTCACTGCTGAAGATCTTTTCAATACTTTTGACTAGTCATAAAACATTGCTGCTGACAAAATTATTCATCTATCCCAGAAAATTAACAATACTGCCTAGGCTGCAAATAATTCACAATACATTTTAATCTGTGGTTGAAACAAACTGATGAAGGAGAAATTAGACTCCTTGTAAATCCTTCGTTAAACATTTCCAAAATCCTGACAACTACTGTTAATCTACTTGCATGCAAAGCTTTTTCCAGTATATACTGCATGTCTTCCAACACCCACTTTCTCCTAAGGAGCGTCTTCCCAAACTTCACTTTGTTACTTTTCCACCTCACTCCAACGCAATGAAGTTTCACCAGCTTTTCACACACACTTACTTAGCATGTTCAAAATTTCTTTATAGGACAGACAATCACCAAAAAAACCAAGAGGTAAAGAAAAAGGACAAATGTGGACTCTATGCAGGCATCTGGAGAAATGCTGAAATGCTTCACACAGTTTTGCTCTAACCTACCAATGCCTCCATGAAATCTCTAATACACACTGCGAGCTGAAGAACTAAGTCATTTATAGTAGCACACAGTAATATTGAGCATACTACATACTTCTATATGCTGGAAATACCAGTATAGCCAACCACAGAAAGACTTCTTAAACAGCAATTCACTTTTTCACCTCCTCAGACTTACCAGTTTCTAATAGTAACTTACCAACATTAGTCCTTACTATTAATAAGCCTAAAAACTTACTAGAATCCTTTTTTTTCATCCAGCTTTCCCTTCACTTTTTTAAAGGTACTGGTATATATGGAAAAATTCACAGGACTCAATTAATGAGCATACCTTGTAATAGAGGCTTGCAAGTCCAGCACTTTCTTCACTTCTAGATTTAACGAAGGAGCACATTGTTCTTCCTTATAATGTGGGGTTCCCTTCAGATGTGGGCTTCCTCTAAAATACAAGAGAAATATTAGAATTATAACAGGTTGTCCCTCAAAAGACACAAGAGTTACTGACTTACATTCCTGTGGTCTTTTTTCCCCCATATATATATACGTATATATATGTATATATATGTATATACTACCCCCCCTCCCCCGCAACAACCAGTCACGTGCAATCTACCACAAGCAGCACTGACTATCTAGGATGTAATTTTGGTGCTAAAATTTTAGCCTGTCATATCATCCTCTTTGTCCATACAGTATATAGGCAAAATAAGACAATGAACGGAGAGTGAACACTACAATAGCTGTGTGGCCTGCCTTAATACTCCTAAAATAAGTGATATGTATCAGTGAAAAATCTGATTTAATAAATTGGTACTCAACTGTTTACAGTAATTATATATGTTGAATTTTTAAATATCGCCAATTCCTTCTTTTTCAAGATGCATTACATATATTACAGACTGCAAAATGTTTATGCTTCTTCCATTCCTTTTGCCAGATCAATGTTTATAATATAAACACTGTGTTTATAATATAAACATAAGCATGCATAACACGAGTAGATATCTATCACAGTATTTCATAGGAATATTTCTCTCTGCAGCAAATTAACTACTTTGTAGCCTAAGACCTACTAAGAAGAACTGATTGAACATTGATTCCTTCCCTTTAAACAGAGCATTACACATTATCAACTTCTAGATGCAGAAAGCTTCTTTTTTTTATCTTCCTTATTTTAAATTTCACATTCCATTCATTACGATATACTCATATATACATTATACACTCATATATATCATTATACATTACTATACAGAATCATTAAAATATTCCTTATTTATCTCAGTTACCAGATGTGCCATGTACTTCTTTAACTTTTTTTCTAATGAAAACTGACCTACAGTCGTAATTATTGTAATATGTTATCTAGCTCATCTATCTAATGAGCAATATGCTAGTAAGCGAAGCAAACTGAATGAAACAGGCACTGCAGGCAAGTTAGAATATATAGTAACTTCAATAGTCAGAAACAATAGATATGTAGGCAAATTCACATAGTCTTTACCTGCATTTAAGTGACAAAACTTTTATTTTAGTTTACATCACTGTAGCAAATATAACTGCTTAAGACATGGCAGAAAGCAAAGCAGATGCAGCTTTAGAGAAGTCTGACAGCACAAGGGTACACAAATCTCTTTCCTGTTGTCATCTCAGTAGATATCAAGTTCTTAATTCATTATCATTTTATAGCAATGCAAAAGTACTATCTGTTATTCTTTGATGGGCACTACACTTTTCCTTATGTAGCAAGGACAAAGATATATACCAGCTAAGGTAAGACCAAGGTAACCTTTGACAATCTGGAATTAGGAGATAGAAGTAGTATCATTTTTTCAGAACAAAACTATGATGGTTGTGAAAAATTACAGTGAAAAATGAGAAAAAGTACTTTAAGATTAGTTAATCTACCACCATAAGATGGCAACTTGTATATATTTAAATTATTAGAATGCTTAGTTTGCATTTTGAACAAAAATTAGTTGCAAAAGGCCGCTGTCTTAGGAAAGATCTAGCCCTTCATGTAAGCTAGCTATCATGGACTGACAGGAACCCTGAAAAAACAGAGTGATTTCTTTTTTTAATAATACTAGCATGGTGGGGTTGTGGTGTTTTTTAAAACTTACAAAACCACTTTTTGGAGATAGGTTTTTCAACCCATGTGGACATACAGTTTTTGACAGTATATTCCCAAAGTAGATGAGACTACTCTGATTTACCAACAATTAGTAGTACAACTGAATTGTGCCAGCAAATGCCTTAAACTGGGAGGAAAGGGTTGGGTAATTCAGAAATGTTACTGTTAGGTCGGTATAAGAGACAACTTAATATGTGTGTTTTAACTGACCAAAGTACATAACCAAGTGTAAACTCAGTGTTTCTGCACATTACAAAGCCAGAATGGTAACAACACAGTTTAAAAGGCATCTTATGCAGGAAGAAAAAACTCAAGTCACAGTGTAGGCTGGCTATTTTTCCTTCATCACCTATGATTAAAAAAATAGCTTGCAAGAATATTTGAATATTTTCAGTTTCATGAGCTAGTTTTAGCAAATTGGCCACCATCTGTGGCATCTTATCTTTTCCACTGGGCACTGTAATTTCTGTCCCAAAAAAGGGTTCTTTCATCCAACTTGCAAGATGTACCTCAACATCACCTTGACTGAAACTCCAAATACGCCACTATTTCAATTCATGGCCTGTGATTATGTCTAACTCATCAATTAAAAAAGAAACCCCTAGTATGGGTGCACAGGAGGCGCTACTGAAAGTACACTGTGTTCATATAGTCCACATCTGCATGAGTCAGCCTTACTGGCTGAGTTCCTTTGACCTTTAGACAAAGAATGCACACAGATGACTGAAGCAGGAAAGAATGTTTGGTCTGGGTTGCCACATCAGCATCTGCTTCGGCTGCAGCCAAACTTTAAGTAACTCACTTTTGCACAAGAATTGAGAGGAACACATTCCAGTGACTGACCAGCTGCATGTCAAATATAATCACTGCTATTTGCATTGCAGTAATGTAACTACACCTGTGAATAAATCTCATAAAACTCAGGACTGAGGAAAATCTGCAACACAAGAAAACCTCAAACATGGAAAGATTAGGGATGCTGTTTTTAAAAGCCCCACCGCACCAAACTTAAAAGCATCCTAAATTCAAGAAAGAGGCATCACCATGCAAAAGCAGAGTCAGACTCCTCAACTGGTAGGAAGAACTTCCCTGAAGTTTGTTATCTGAAATGGTGGGAAGTTCCAGAAGGAACCAGGACACCAGCCAGCTAATTCTTCTAGGTGCACAGTACTGCATTTATGGCCCCCATTATTGCACAGCATTTAAGTCATGCAACATGACACATGGACAAAATTCACTCAGAAATAACATAAATTTCTCACTGCCACCAAAAGCATCTAAGAAATACTTAAGAAGTTAATTACAGGAGAATCTGAAAGCATGTATTTTCGGGTTTTTCACCTGGTCATTCCCCTAATGAGGGGTTTTCTGTCTCTTAGAGTCCCATACCAGGGTTTAAAAGATAAGATGGAACCTGTGGCTCAGTCTTCAAGAAAGGTGTCTATTCTATCTCTTATCTCAAGGTCTTGCAGCAGTCTCAGTGTACTGAAGGAAAGCAGCTACAGCAACATGGACAGAGAGTCCAAGGTAGTTTTTAAAGATTTCTAATCCAATTAACTCTAAAAACGTACTATATTTACATTTTTTTGCCAATTACTATCACCTATTCTAGACACGCAATTTCTACATCAAATCAATTCTACCAATGTGTCTGTGCCACTATCACAGCAGAAACTGGAGTAGATGAAGAAGAACATGAGACACCGCCCAAAATTCTCCATCTTGCTGTGATCTACTTCCATACTAAAAACCCAAAACTACAAATTTTCACCCTATGACATACTAAATTACTATTTATTTTAAATCTTTGTTGTTTTTAATTCATCTGTGAGTGTTGGAAGTTTTTCCAATGGACTAAGGTCAAAGGCAATGCTTTCCTGGGGTCCCAGCCAGGGTCTTGGACCCCCCAGGGCAGTTTCCACATGCCCTGGACTCCAACACATGTACTTAGGGAGTTCTTTGTAATTGCAATTAAGGTATATAACACATATTATTTCTAACTCTGTTCTAAGTGTTTAAAAATAATGTCTACTGTTTTCGGCTTAGTAATGGAGAATTCTAGTCTGGAGACAGAATTAGCATTAAATTCATATTTAAGTTTCCACTGTACAGTTTGGGGTAATCATAGTAATATATTTGGCAGCCATTGTTGAAGAATAGTTTAGAAAAATTCAGAAATGCTCTCAGAGTCAAAAAATACAGTACTTAAAAAAAAAAGAACTGTGGTTAATGGCAAACAATGTATTACTTAAAAAACAAACAAGTCAGTAGGATCCATTCTCGCTAGCTAAACCATACAAGTAATGAGAAGTAATGGAGACATTTCATTGAAAAAAATATGAACGACTTCAGACAATTAAAATTTATTTCTAGAATAACTGTTTGTTACAAACATGGTAAAATATTTTTATACTACTTTTGGGCTATTATATTCTTAGTTGGTCCTGATAAAATGGCTTCTTCAGTAGTACTTGGACTAGGAGGGAAGGGACAAAAAGAAGACTAAAAATCATGTTTCAGCTATTAATGCCAATATTTATATGACAACACCGGGCAGTGTTTCTAAAATAATTTACATCACCAAGAACTCCAAGTTGTTCTTCTTGAAGGCAAGAAGGCAAAAAACCTGGCAACAGCCATTATTGTTGCATTAGCGCCATTACACAATGTTTACTAACCATTTTACAATGGTTCATGTGAACACTTCAGTAAATGTTCAAACTGAAAAGCTGAGGACTTCATTTTTTTATACCTAATTCAAAGAGCCTGCATCATCACCTGTGAGCCGTGATTTTCATGCAACAAGCATCTCCTCACCCCTAAACCCTCACCTCTTCACCACACACTGCAGGCAGCCACCAGCTGAGGATTAAATACGTCTGGCTGGATGCAGAGCTGTACTCATACAGATTGGCAATAGCTGCACCAACAAAATTAGAGTGAGTTTATGGTAACAACTATAAAGAATAAGTACTTAGAAAAGTAATTCTTAGTACAGCCTTTACTACACAATTAGGCAGTAGCAGATTTCTGCAATTTCAGAAAAGAAACAGCTAGCTAGCATATTAATCAACTGTTCATATAAAAAAGCTAGATGGCTTACCAAATTATTATTTCAGTTGCAAAGATTTCTTGACAACAGTTACAGAATCACAGAATCACTACGTTGGAAGAGACCTTTAAGATCACCAAGTCCTAACTAAACTAAACTATGGCACTGGGTGCCACATCCAGTCTTTTTTTAAATACATCCAGGGATGGTGACTCCACCACCTCCCTGGGCAGACCATTCCAGGACTTTATCACTCTTTCAGTAAAAATTTTTCCTAACATCCAACCAAAATTTCCTTTAAATTAAGAGGTTAAAATCTCTTGAACCACATCAAGAGTTTGCAAATGTCATAATGCTTAATAAAAGTTCTTCAGCTGATCTAGTTTTAAAAATACATTTTCCAAACAATGCCAAAATCTTACAGGGAAAACAACAATGGTAAAGTTCAGCAGAACCTTAATTCTGAGCAAAAATTACCTAGTAACTTAATTAACCATACACTTCATCAATTACCATTAGAGAGCTTGAAGTTCAAAACCTTTGTACATACTAATCGTCAGTCTGTTGAATCAGGAAAAAAAGTCCACTAATGAGGTAATTTATGGCACCTATAAACCATCAGGCTATAGAAAAGGAGGTATCTTTTAAAAATGCTAGAAATAATAAGACATGACTAGTGTAATCAGGTTTAAAAGCAACAATACAGTATTGTAAACCCGCATATGAACTAGTTTCTTCACATATTCATACCGGTAAGATAACTTTAATTTTTAAAGCACTTTCAGAGACTTTAATGATCTACACCATTGAGGTCTCATTCTAAATTTGCGCAACATTCGTATCACTCCCCAAATGCAGGCTACACTTGAGGATATGAAGATAGCTGACACAAAAGACTCTCCAATTACCATTTAGTTAATTAGCCATGTAATTTTTTGATTTTGTCTTTTTTGAGAGGCAAAAATATCTTCAGTACTATGTCACACATACTTTTCAAGCAAAAAACTTCACTTAGTCTCCTTGGCAAACCTCTACACAAAAACAACAAACAGTTTAGTACAGAGAAGTCTCCGCAATGATGGTGTTACTCATCTCTTTACTGTCAAATATAAGAATGGCTGTCCAAATTTGTTTGAAAACTCCTCAAAATGTTACCACTGCACCTTGCCTCAGCTTACAAAGCTGCAAATTTACTTCTATGCACTGTCACTCCTCAAGCAATGACAGGCAGAGATAAATTTTATTTTAACATGCTACAATCTTACCTTACATACATTATTTTTCATGTCTTGTCTTTGTAATTGGGTGGTAAATCCAGACTGAACTAATTGAAGCAGGACTTTGTACTTGCGCTCTCTGTAGAAAAATATCCCAGAATGTGGGCTAATGGCCAATATCGATTCTCTTCAAATCTGCTCCGGAGAAAATCATCCAAGAGCTGGAATGAAACTGCAGACTACTCTGGCTCAATTTTATAAAACGAAACACCACATACAATTAACTGGTTTTTTCCTCCTGTTTTTAGTCTCAGAAATTAAGCAAGATACTGTAAGTTTTCATTAAACATGAATGACAGTTCACTCAAAGAACAGACTGGCAATGCCTAGCCAAATATCAACAGTGCCAGGAACACTTTCTTTGACGGAAAAAGTACATTCCTAAAATACCACAATTTGACAAAAAACTACCAATGGATTCCAGCAATAAAAAGGAAAAGTTTCCTTTTTTATATATAAATATTCATCTGTTGCACTTAGGGCATTAGCATTTTTTTATCATATAAATCTAGTAACAGGTTTTTACATCTAATATGCATAATACAGAACTGGTTATTTGACTAACTCTTACCATACCTACATGAGTAAATTTTATATACATTAAATCTCTAAAGGTATAAAATAGTGTTTAAGAAGTATTTTCCACTAAACCTTCTTAAACTATTTAACATATTCTAAATTTCTTAAGAGCTATGTCCTCAGTTACTAATACAACAAACTTCAACAGTTTTGCGGCCTCCAGCCACAAATGTTAATTTTGGATCTCAGTACTTCCATTAAAACAGAATGAATTTCAGAATATAACAACCATTACAACTGGTTGATATGAAAAGGAGGAAATAATGCCAAATGTACATTTTTAAACAGGAAATCTATTTTCCTAGACTGATTCTGTCTGGTTTAAAAGAAACAATAGCAGGGTGCAGGGAAGTTCACTTAACCTTATTTTCCAAAATCTCTGTATTTCATAATATTGAAAGATAAAGATAAGCAAAGACTCTGGCATTCAAACAGGATGGCATCTTAGCCTCAGTTCACACTTTAGCTCTTTTACTAAACACGTACTGATTAGATCGGGAAAAAAGGAGAGACTTGGCCCTGCAAATAAATCACGCTGTGATTAGATATACTACAATGCATATTGAGTTATAAAAAGCACAAGTGTTCCTAGTTTCACAGGTGTTTCACAAGTGTTTCACTTCTAATACAGTTTTGTTTTGCTTTTCACCTTGAAGCATTTTGTTTAAAGTGAACCAATAAAAAACTTTCATAAGTGCAATTACAGTTTACACAATAGCTGTATGCTAGAATAGTTCTGTTAACACGCCAGATACAGGGCAAGCTCTTCTGGACCATCTCGCTCAACAGCTACATATAATAACAACTCTGTATAAAAGTAACTATAAATTGGAAGGACATTTTCTCCACAAATATCCCTCTCCCATATAGACAAATGATGAGTGATTTTGACTTTCAGCTACCATTTGATCCTTTTCTTCAAATTAAAGCTAAATCATTATCAGGCAAATTTTAAAGCAGTTATTCAAAAAGTATCAATATCACATGAAGTTACTTGACTTCAGTTACCAGGGCCCCAATCCTGAAGACTGCAAAAAACTACTTAAGTCAAGAAATGATCTACCATATACCTAATTACCTGCTTTTCTGACTACCCACATTTTCTTTCATTTATGGTAAAATACGCACATTTTGTTTAAACGAGAGCTAAGCTGACAAGAGAATCTAAACACAACCATTCTCAGTATTTTCACCTGCATGTTAACAAACCTAGCTGCAAATCCAACTTCAGGATATTGACTAAAACTAGGAAATTTTGCACCAGACCAGTGTTTTGCCGCAGACAAGGATGTTACTTCTCCTCATGAGGTATGTATTCCCAGTGCACAACCACCCCGTTATATTGACATGCGTAGCTTAAGAATTCTGTTCAAGAACAAGTTGTATTAAGAGGGTTTCCCTTTCTCACTGCAGCCATGACATTGAAATTTGGTATTTCTGCCAAAACTGGCCACTATTATTTAAAGAAAAGCTACTAAAGAACAGGCTTCATTCTGCTTACAAAAAAGTTAGTAGATATGTGCAGTTAATAAACATTAGGAATTGGTCATAATTTTAAAAAGTAGAACAGGACTGAACATCCATATCAGTTTTTACTGACTTGTTTCCATCCGCTGTCACTTTGCTTATGCAAGGACACCCTCATACTTTTTGCAGAAGTCATCACCCTCTCTCTCACTTCACCTAGCACAGGGAAATAACCAAACAAGACAGAGATGGAAGAGTCCTGATTAATACCTCCATGACAGTTAAAACGTACCCAGCGAATGCTTTACCATGATCTGTAAGATTTATACAAGTTTCACTGAACAGTCACATCATGTGTTTTAACCTCTCAGTGTAGCTACTCAGTGCTACTTCAAGCTCACCATTTTCTATTGCTAGACTTTTATTAAATGCCAACTTGCAAACTAAGCTACTAGAATCCAGGGCGAGGGACAGGGAAGGGTAAAAAAGGGAGACAGGCTGGTTTAGTTTCCCCATCAGGTCAGCAACCCGACTTTACTTATGGCACAGCTGCATGATCACTGCTGCCAACATAGAGGAAGGAGCCAAGAACACGCTGTTACAGGGGGAGAAAAAAAATATGTCTCCCTTTCAAGAGTGAGGCAAGTCACATACAAGGCCTTTAACTGATCTGTTAACTGATCTCTTCAGAGTGAAGAAAACCAATTTGGTATTGTTCAGCGCAGCAGAAGTGAAATCCAAGCATTTCAATGAAATAATGCCTTTAGAAAATGAACATACGGCAAAAGAAAGATAAAGTTTCAATTCTAGCTTTTGGTCTCATTTGTTTGGTTATTCATTATAGACTGGAGGTTTTTTGTTTGATTAACCCCCTGCCAAGTATTTGTTCTACAATGTAAATTAGTGAGACTGCCTACAGGCAGTGCACTGCATCTGCACCTGCAAAATAGTTCATTCCATTTTAATAACTTAAAGAATCATTTGACATTAATCATAGGAGGCACAACTCACCTACAAATGCCTGTGTCTTTCTTTTGATCTAATATAATCAGAATAGTTGTAATTTTATTTAGGTTTTCAAAATTGAGGGCCAAGTATAGACAAACTAGTAATCCCAGTAAACTCAGTGAGATCATTCATCTTCTTAAAGGTAAGCACATGCATTAGTCTTAGAAGACTGTGAGCAAACTATCATAAACACACTAGGGACAAACACCTTGTCCCTACTCCTCTACAGAATTTGCATTGTGGTCCTTTCTGGCCTACACAAACATATTTTAAAACCCTGATTGTTCAACATACAACTAACAACTAAAGCACGCATTTTCCAGTCAATAATTCATATCAATGACTGAAGTTTTAAGTAAAAGTTACACTGGTTAGTCACTGATGGCTTAATAGGTATTTTCAAGCCTTCCTACAAGTGATATTCTAAGCAAAAGTTCCAATGGTTTTTTTTTTCAACTTTTACCATGTGTTTTATACATATTTCCAGAAGTTTTCAGATTTTGCCAATTAAAGCACGCCCCCAACTTTACAGAAAGAGCAAGAAAAACTCAAGCTAAACTACTGCTTAGTTTTCTGCATTATGTAACATATAGCTAATGATATACTAGCACTTTATTTATTTAGACAAGCTCCAGCAACAGGTTGTCTGTCTTTTCCCCTGATGACAGTAAAGCAGATGTGAAGAGCCAGTTTGAAAACTGCTATTCAGTTCTCCAAAGAGGCACATAAAATAACTCGTCTACATTAGTCTTATTTTCTGGAAAACAGAAAGGTAAATTGCAACAATAAATTCCGGTTAATTCCCAAGCTTTGAGGGCTATTTCAGAGTACAAAAGGTGCATTATAGCCATAACACACAAAAAAATTTTCTAGTCAATAAAGCAAAATGCACTTTGAAATCATTTACTACCTGCTAAGTCATTTTTACCTATACATATTTGTGAAAGAAGACCGATTTTGCATTTAAATACTTTTGAAAACTCCCTTTATTTTCTTTTAATGTTTATAGCTTAACAGTTACACTGAAAAGAAAAGAAGATCAAAATAACTTTCTCTTACATGACATTCTAGGTTATTCAATACTCCTCAGAAATGTCCATGTGGAGGCACCCACAATTCAACTTTAACTCTTTTTATGATGTGAAAAAAACCCCAACTGACTAGTATTATCATAATGATGAAGATATATAGAGACATATATTAAAGAAAGGAAGAAGTTTCTAGCCAACTAAAAATCAAGAATGTCTTATTATTTGCATGGACAAATTCAATCCAACCCATAACCACAGATTCTACCTATTTAAATATACAGGAACATACACATATACTCCTCAAAGTTTTAATTTGTCATAGGCATTTCTCAATTTTGCAAAATCCAAAATCGACTAAGTCAACCACACACACACCCCAAATACAGTCCCATCCTAAATGCATAAGATGCATACTGTCATTCACAATAAGGAAAATAAGATGAAACGGACAACATAACGCACTGCACCAAAAATACCTGTACATTCTTACTAAAAGGTATCTATTTGCTTTCAAAAATAATGGAATTTCCCATTTGCTTCAAAAAATCTCTAAGTTATTGAAAAAGATTGGAGGCAGGATCTAGTTTTGAATTGTACCTTAATAGTTCCTAAGACAGATGATTTTTTCAATTGAGTTATTCAAAAGGAATTATAAATCATGTTGCAGATCATGAATGCAACAGACTATTTCAAATGATAAAATTAGACAAATTTAACCCTGCTATTAAGGATTTTGAGAGCCTGTAAGATGGACATAAGGAATCACAGCAATCTAATTAACTTGTCCCCTGCACTGACTCTAACTCATAGGAATGATTGTTCATATACTCATCAAGTGTTAAAAACATACTCTGTTAAGGAAATACCTTGTGTCATAAAAATGGCTTAGGAATTGTCGAGTCATATTTTATCACACTGTGAGGAAGCAAAGTTTAAAATACTTACTTGGGATATATTGGCTCATAAAGATACTTGTCTCTTGCTGATGGGATTTCAAAAAATAAGATGTATCCATTCGCAGTCTGAAAGAGAAATACTGATAAGATACCTATCTAGTCTCAGCGTGAGTAAAACCTGTTAGTCTCATGTGATTTCTGTGTATGTCTCATACATTAAACTCAAATATACATTCATTCAGACATTTAAAATACTGTGCATTGATATTAATTCCAGGTAAAATCCATACCTGCCCTTAAAGTTAAGTGAATAGATTAGGTAGGAGGTCAAAAAATGGAAAAACAATGCTGTTTATGCACAAGTCCATCAGAAATTTTCCCCTAATTCATACAAATCTATAAAATCTGACAACTATTTCAGATATTTAGAATCTAGGCATGTAATTCATACCAACTACATGAACCAATGCAGAAAACAAAGTAGAAGGTGGGAAGTACCTGAGTAAACTGTCCAGGTGTTCGAACACATACAGACATTACTGAGTGCAAAGAGTTTAGGCACTGCCTCAGTGTTGATGATTCAGGTAATTTCCAAAATTCCTTATCTTTATAACATCATTTACCTTTAGCTACCACAACACCTGTAATAATTCGATCCCCAGCCATATTCTATCATTCTCAAAGAATGACTTCATACTACACACAGGGAACAAATACAAATCATTTAGTTACATGATGTTCCAGTCATACCTAGAAGCTGCTTGCATAAGCATAAGAAAAGCAGATGACCAATAATGTTAAGTATTCAAAGAAGTGTCATTTGTTTACAGCATGAATTTATCTTCCAGACAAATTGGTAAATGCATTTTGATTAAATAGAGTTTCCATCCAGTTATTTTAATATCGGCTGGTCATAAATCCAAAGCACTAGAGACAAAAAGCACTGAAACGAATAGTTTCACATTTCTTTGCAAGATTTGTTTCCATTTCTTTGAATAAAACAACACTCTTGTTAGCTTAGTGTATCATTTCATAGATGCCATGGCTTTCCTCAGTCACACATTTTGCTTTACAAAATTTGTGTTTTGGCTTCAAATTCCAAGAAACACTATTATTCAAAGTGAGTGTCTTTTACAAGCAAGAATAAAATCTGAACCATAATGGTAAGCCTGAGATAGGGTGACAATAAATGGAAGCTTTTCTGTGCGCTGTAATATCACGTTCAGGTATTATGTGGTAAAGAAACGGGTTCATTTCTAACATCTTTACAGGTTCTTTCCATTACATCATTAAATATTTAACTGGTAAGTTATCTCATCCTGGAAAGAAGAGTAAAACAATACTGTGAAGCATCTTTATACTGATATTAAGGTACAAAGGGCCTTAATGAACACTATTCAAACCACAGAGTTGCTATTGTTACAGGTTCATTTCTAAGTAGAATTTCAAGTTCCATGAAGAGGGGAATGAAATGCAGAAGCATTCAAGCACAGACTTTCAGAAAATTGATCATATTCATTTACAGAGGTTTGATTGCTTTAAAAACGTCTGAGTGAAACTTATTAAATAAGTAGCCATCACTGTCATCCATACCCTGCTCACTCTAATCTTTGACAGTCAGAAGTATAAATGCTGAGAACCTTGCCAAGGATGTCACAACATGGTTTCTTGTATGCTACCATGTCTAATAAAGCTCTGCCTCAGCCATGGGAATGCACGCTGAAGAGCAGTCTATATTGGAGGACTGCCTGTAATATGGCAAGGACCAAGATGCCCCCTTATACTTCATACTGAAGCATCTTGACCCTATTCCTAAGTTTGATTTACTACTAGAATTAGCTACCTTGGATGTATACACTAATCTAGACAAGAAAGTATTTCCTAGTAACACTGGAAAAATTACAAAGGCAGCAATATGAAAGAAGAAATTACAAAATATAAGGGGAAAAAAAGATCTGCCTAGGAAATGTGCCAACAGTTTAGCAACAAAAGATACTAGTAGAAAAAGACGTCAGAATTTCTAGAGGGTGGTGACACTGTGAAAACTGCTTCAGCTTGTTTAACTGAATACCTTTAAAGCTGCTTGAGGTATTTTATAAAGCCTGATATGCTGGCCCAAAGTCTGCTGGCAGTACAAATAATATTTACCTCAAAGTATATGCTGCAAAGTAATTTGTTTACATAGAGACATCGAATATTTTGGCTATCAGAAACAAAAAACATGGTATATCACTGGTCTGGTGGACATAAAATCCAGACTGCACTCCCCATCATTATGTCATTAAAAAAAAGAAAAAAAGGAGAAAAGGAATGTACCACTTGACTAATAAGTACATATTAAACCTTATGTTCACCTTCTTAAAAACAAAGTTTTATTACAGAAAATTGCTATAATCAAGTACTCATGAGCACAAGTAGTAGTAACAGGTGAAAAACATCACCTAACTCAGTTTTCAAACTAAAATTTTTAGCTGTCGCACAGGACTTCAGTAATTAAGTGAAGCTAATTCCATTCAAAATTGCTGTGATTTTCATTAAAAACTAGCTTTCCTATTGCTCCTTCATTTGAATGTGTTAGTTAAGAAAAATGAGAGAACTATTCACTTGGACTCATCCTTGGGGATGAGAGTATCACATATCTGTAGGAACATCTTCCTCATTCAGCTCCAAAAACTGACGTTCTGCCCTGCCTCACTATAACAACCAGTAATATTGTAAATGTGGTCTTTCAGAAGGACTCACTAACTGTTTCAATATGTTTTTAAAGTATACTGCCAAACAACTTATGTTAAAATCACCATAGTAAATACGCTTGGCTATATATTTTGCATTTCCCTGATTTTTCAGCCTTCTGTTTGCGTCTCAGAGTTCATAGTTCTTAGGTTTTTTCTCACACATGGGTGTTATAAATAGAAACAATGTTTTCGTTAGTCAAGGTAGTTTACCTTCTTTGTATTAGAGATATGGACAGCTGATGGACAGTTGTCTTGACCAATGGGATGGGGAGAGGTGTCAACCTTCTTCCCCAGTCCTTGGCCTTTACAGAAATACTATAAAAGTGGAGTCAGATTTGATAACAATAAACAGCTCATGCCTTCTCACCAAAGTGAGTGCGTGTGTGTTCCTGAGTCGAACTACGACAATTTTGTATACATACACCCAGGGATGAAATGTCATCCTAAGAAACACGGAGAGCGTTAGAAATTTACTACACTCGTTATTTTATAAGCAGTGGCCATTTTGAATTTTAATTCACAGAATTTTAGTTTACAAACTGAGACTTTATGGGCATTTAGATTCTGACACTATCAGCCAAAAAGAACACTGTACATTTAGTTGCAGAAAAACTTCAAAGTGCAGTGATCGAAGTGGTAGAAAGTAAAGGTTACCTGACTGCCAGCTAAACCACAAGGTCTCTTGAGCAAATGGATCACAACATCTCAGAAAAACACCCCACAATATGCAAAGTAATTAAATACAAAAATTCAAATTTCCTCTGAATTACTACATAAAAGTTGAATTAAAATGTTTGGATACACATGCTGCAATATAAAATTGAGGAATTCTTTTTCATTTTTAGCAAAAATTACAGAAATCTTTCTGACGTCATCAATAAATTATTAGTAGTTTCTGAGAATATAATCTGGCACTAACAGAAATACTTGATTTCATTGATTTTTATGAGATACTTTTAAGCAATTTAAATATTTTAGACTAACTACTTACTTGTATTAACTTGCATTATGCAAAAGAAAACCGGACCATAGGACACTTAGCTGATTTATGATTATCATTATATTGCTAGAGACTTGAACTACTCCATAAATCATCTGGTGTTTTCCACTAAGATAACAGTATTTAATTTAAGACCTGGTCCTAAGATTAAGACCTGACCAAAAGACACCAAGAGGGTTATCCCATATTGCAACTCTTACAAACACCTTTCTTGTGTTCACCTAGCACCTCAAACTTTAAATACTGCTGGTGGAATAGTCCAAAGTGCTGTGAACACAGCACCAGCCATGAAACAAGACTTCATTTCCATGTGAGACAAGATCTCATCTTCAAGATTCTAAACAGCAGAGGTCATGTATCACTTATCACTGCCCCTGTTTCTGTGTTCTCAGTGACTTGCAATATTTTTAACCACCAAAAGCCAGTAATAAGACCCCAGTTTCATCTCTTAAGACCCACCTTTAAACCCTATTTATCAAGTTAAATATGATTATGTCACCTAAGTCCACAACTATTTCTTTCATTCACATAACTCTACATTACCATATTATTTGTTACCAGATTACTAAACTAATGAGATATTGTATCAACTCCTGCCAATACATCTAACCATTGTTTTAAGACAAAAAAACTGTAGTTCATTCTCACAGGGAAAAATAAATGAAAACTACAAAAGAAAGCTTCTATTGTCTAGAAAGTCCTTGTTACCATTACATATTTTTGCAAGATAAGTATCAATTAGGTGTATTTATGATCTGTAAGTTTTTATAAGCACAGAAATTGGTAACACAAAATCGTGTTTGCAGTAGTTTAACCAGAGTAAGAAGGAAAAATTCTACTTACCGAAACAGCTATCATTGTGCTGTCAGACCGCCATTCTGCTTGTGTATAAGGTCCAAACTGAGATGCTGCTTTTGAAAGTTCCTTGTAGCTTACAATTAATACACTTGGCTGGAGGAAGAAAATATAAATAATTACATCTCATATCTAGAAGGAATGGGATGGTTCTTATGTTGTGCTATACCTGTAAAGAACTGTGTCTCCTTAACAGCTACACCATGTGTCCCCTGAAGTAGGTTAAAAAATTAATACGTATTTGACAATCCATTAGAAAATGGTGCTTTTAAAGGAAGTCCATGGAGAACTGCTGCCACACTGTCATTCCTAATCTCACTCTTTCAAACCCAGCACATTTAAGTAAAATACTTAATTGCACAGTAAGGAGTCAGTACAGAATATAGAAGTAGTTTCAATTTAGATAAAGGGTGACTGATGCTGAAGATGAAAAGACCCACCTCAAACAGGCTCCTATAATGACGAGGACCGTCATATGAATTAGGATGAAATATTCTATAGAATATTTGGTACAGTCCATTTGCTTAGTTTCTACTAAATGGACAAGTCATTGTAATTAATGAGAATGATAATCAGGAAATTTGTTTCCTAGAACAGTTTGT
Source organism: Donacobius atricapilla (assembly GCA_013397315.1). Classification (NCBI taxonomy): domain Eukaryota; kingdom Metazoa; phylum Chordata; class Aves; order Passeriformes; family Mimidae; genus Donacobius; species Donacobius atricapilla. Next base: position 62,460 of record WBMY01012422.1, read on the forward strand.
CAGAACCTGCTGAAAATCCATCACTACAGTTAGCTGGAAGGATTTTGCAAGTAATGACGTGCACCCATTAGCACCTTTTCTTCTGGGAAAGGAGAAAAGCTTTGGGCTGATGAAGACCAGACAACACTATCATAGGCACTAAGACCTTCATTCCCTTTCACGAATACAGTCGAGAGCTACAATACAACCTAAACCTAATGCAAAGTTACCTTTCCCTGCTCTAGTGCTTAAAAACGTTCATTCTCATTAAAATATATTGCACAACTGTTTCTATTTTCTTGCACTTGAATCAATAATGGTTTTCAGTTTAGATGGGTATTTAACCTTCCATTATCCTCCAGCACTGGGAGGTGGAAGTTAAATTAAGCAGGACACTTTCGTTTTGTCAAAGAAGTTACTTCTTGTCTTTGTACCATATGCTATCAATTTCAGTTTTCATTCAGATTTGGAGCATCGAACATTGTACCAGAAAAAGCACACTGAAAGGGAATCAAGAGGGTACAGAGTAATCACTCATTTTACTGAAATTAACCATAGTATCACTAGGCAGAGCTTCCCAACCATCACTACAACCACAGGTGATGGAAGTTTACTACTGTTCTTGACTTACTTGATGGATCACCAGAAGCAGCACAATATAAAAACATTAATTCTACCCACAAATCTCATGAGCGTCCATCACTCCAGAATTTGGTAAGTATCTACTAACATCCTGTTTGGAATCACTTCCCTCCGTTTCCTTTCAGAAAAAGTAGAGTTACAAACAACCTAACTTTAAAGCATGAATAATAATTTTAAATAGTATAAAACAAAGAAATAAAATGTTGTCTTCATATACGTAAATAACAAGCTGAATTAGTCTCATGTGGGCAGTCTTAGCCTTGGTAAATTCACAGTATGACTTAGTGTGCTGCTAACACCATTATTCTTTAAATTTCACACCCACACAGAACTGAATTATCAAAAATAAAGTTAAACATTTATGAAGTATAACAAGCACATTAATCTACCCTAAGAACTATTTGCACCAGCTTTTTCAATTTGTGCAGCTTCTCTTGCATCAGATTATCCAACATTAAATAGATAACTAACTACTCTTACTGGCAGATTGCTGTTGATTGTTCTCAATGAACTGCACAGCCCTTCACTGATTGGCTTAGAAGCACCCTAACTGCCTTAGATATACTGAGAAAAAGTAGTATCTTGGTAATCTGTATCATTAGGGCAAACTTGGAGATAATTCTTAAAGCACTTCCCTGCCTGAAGCATTTTAGCAGCTGACAGAATTAAAAACTTAGCAACACACAATTTTCCATCTATATTGCTACTCTTACAGAACATAATGACAGTATTTATGGTTTAGAATTCTTATGACATTGTTTCACAAGAGAGCTGCTTATTCCTTTGAAGCTGGAAGAACATTTTACTTATACAGAAGGTACAAAATGTATACAAATTGATTTCTAGGCTTTGTGACTTACAGATGAGGGCTTAAGGAGTTAAAAATGATTGCTTACACTCCTAAAGGTATCTTTCTGTAGTTTAAGCAGCTTCTTAATAGAAAGCAGACTCACTTCGAATTAAATAGGTCACAAAGGCTACCTAGCTAGAAGGAATTATTACATGGATACTATTAATTTCTACATACTCCACAGCTCAAAAGCATTAATTCAGACCTGAGGAAAATCCTAACATACAAATTTACCTCGGTTTAGAAGTTTTCCACAGATGTGTGAATGGTCTGGATCAACAAAGATAGAAGGAGAGCTCAAGATCCTGCTCTTCTTAGGCATGAGAAATGGTAATTTTACATCTGAAGTAATTTACTACATCTAAAGTGACTGATAATGTACAATGGCACAGGCATAGTTCTGTAAACAGGAATATATATCAACCTAAGTACCTCACCCAGGCACAGCAAGCCATTGAAAATACGTTTTANAGCAAGTCTTAATTCAAATTGCAATTTAACATTTAAAAAAGCTTCCCAAAATAGGTAAGAAGCATACCTAGCATTTTTAAATCTGCTGCAAAGAAAATCTAGCATTTTGATATGGTATATTTTGTCTTTCAGGAGGAATATAATGTCAGGCAAAACAGAAGCTGCCACTCAGTTACAAAAGGAGCAGCGGATACTAAGAGGATAGGAAAAATGGTGAAAACAAAAATAAGAAATGTAACCTTACAAAGAATATAGCATTACTATTACTAAAGTGTACCTTAAAACAAACTTTCCCGTGCTCTACATAACAGTACTGAAAAGAAACAGAACTTCTTGTTCTCACAGCTAAACTTTATCTCCTTCCATCAGTCAGCTACCTTGGCTATCTCTTGACAAGAACATGTTCCACAGTTCTTACGCAGAAGTTTTTATGCTTCACAACGTTTTTCTAGCATTAAACATGCCTCTTTTTTACTGATGTGAGATTATAACACGAAAGCAAATCTAGTTTGCATTACCAGAAATGAATTGCACTACTTGTAAAACAGCAAGGTAGCAAGACAGCTCCATTAACAAAGCCACTTAAATTCAAACTACCTAAAAACTCACAGCTATTTCATTGTCAATTGAACAATAAGAATCCCTCTGGACTTTCCACTGTGAAAGACAACCTCTGTATCAACATCTGGACAAAATACCTATGCAAACAATTAAAAAAACCTACAACACAAAACACCACAGCCAAACTCATGAGGAAATAATCCCAAATTGTTAGTGTTTTACTTAATTCTACCCGACCTAACACTGTAACTTGCCCACTTACCAAGTATTAGAAGCCTAACTCATGTCAGATCACTTAGCCATATATAATGTGGTTTTTATGAAAAAAAATCGATTAAGGTATACAAATCATGCAGCAAATTCTCTCAGCAACCTTACATATGGGAAATTACCAATTACCTTAACACAAGCATTCTACTACATTTGATGTAAATGCAAATCAAGCTGACATTTAAATCCTTAACTAAGATGTGAATGTTGTTCTGTAAAGGCCCTATTTAAAGAGGACGAGTAGCCTTTAACAGACTTGACCAACAGCCCTCCCATGAATACGTGTCCTAATGGAGATGTTTACAGAGTGTCACAGAAAATGATAAGTTACCCAACTGAAACGAGGTGCAATCACTTGACAGAATATAAAATAATGAAAAAAAATAGTTTCCTTAAACCAGATTCTCTAGTTTGACTGCAGGTTAATGACAAACTGTGCATATTGTTGATTTTACAAGTAGGTCAGTAAATACAATAGAAAACTACTGGACTAAGTCTGAAAAAGCAAACACATGACCTGACAGCACATATGCAACATGGTCTTATGTTATGCGTCTGGGTTTCTTAATGTAACATCAATCCAAGAATCTGTATGGCTGTGGATAATTGTTGAAACCTAATATTCTCATCCCCTGACCACATATTATTCTAGACATCAAAAATCCATCTCATGGAGAATAAAGACGCAATTTGTTTCACAAACACAAATGTTCTGTTTAGTTTTATGTATGCCAAATGCTTCAATGCTTCATTAGGCTGTAGGCATAAGACAAAAATCAAAAATGCTTTTCAAATGAGCTTATGATCTAAGTGACAAAGATCAGGCTGGGAGAAAACAGAACAAAACAGAAGAGAAGTCTGGTGACACTGTGCAGTTTATTTTGTCACCATACGGTCTGCGCTTCACTTTAAATGCTGAAGCTCTGGAAAATTACAAACTAATAAAACAGAAACGTTATATGGAGAAAAGCAAGCATGTGTGTATAAGGAACAGAAAAATTTGTATAAATAGACCACAAAAGGCCATTTTGTCAGTAACAGAGACACAAGGTGGTGACAAATGAGTTTCTAAAAGCAAGGTTAATTATAAAACCGTAACTCCTTAATTTAATTTTGAAAGTATTTGGAAAGCTTCGACTCAACAGAGTACCCACCCAACAGAGCATACACAGATTCCAATTGTGTGCTTCATGGCTATTGTGAAATAATTCAGAAAACAGAAGTGCAGAATTGTCAACCACTACCTCTCCCATGTGCAAGTTTTCAGTTAACCTACTGTTCAAAAATGCTGCTAAAAAGCAAAAGCATATTCTATACACCTTTGGTTTTCTGTTACATGCAACTAACTGGACACTGAAAAGTCTTAACTGAGAATGCCATTTCCCTTCATGCATGTACTTATGACACAGCTTTCAGGGGTCATCTATTATAATACAGGAGACACTGGAAGCCTCTAAGTCCTACTGAATAACCACATGACAATTTTGGATTTCGTTAGATAAATTCATTAATGTAACACATGTTTGATTATGTAATCACAAATGCATCTTTTTAATAGAAGCAATAGCAAAACTGTTACTGACAAATAAGAAATCGCCTTCTCAGACAAGTGTCTAAAGGCCAAAAGTAAGAGATCAGCATTTCAAGGGTTAAACTACTAAGGAAGAAAACACATCAGAAGCAGTAGGATATCTTAACTTGCACTGACGCTATCTGTATAATATTGTTCACAATACACAGCCAACACGACCACTTATATCAAGACATCTGCTGTCCCATTCTGTAATCAAATTCTAGATAAGAAGCCTCCAGATGTTGTATCCAATTCTATTAAGAAAAAGCCATGCACAATAATTCTGTAAATTATTCTGCTTGCAGTTCTGAGATGAAAACATAATCTTGAAAGCACAGGGAAAACAGTTCTTTTTAACAGCCTTTGTAAGTAAAAAAAGACTACAGGAACAACTGCAGATAATTTTAAAGTATTTATTCATATATCTTATGAACTCTGTGCACTGTGTCACAAGTAACTCCTTTTAGTGTGGCAAAATTCCAGGTTATGAAGATCACTTCCCCTACAGAAGGCCAGTCCCCTGTTTTGTCCTATTGTATGCTGAGATTTAAAGCATACATTGACTTCAACTCTAATATGGCAACAGCTAGAGACTGAAGAGCACATATGAGAGGGCTGTGATAGCTGTCTGAATATCAACTTACTAAGCATTTAGAATTAATACCAACTATTTGACAATCTAGGATTCTGATACGCATGCTTTCCCAAAAGCTTATTTTAGTTCACTTAGCTGTTCTGACTCAGTATCAGATCATTAGAAAAAAAGAAACAAACCCACAAGTTTAAAAAGCAAGAGTAAATATAAGTAGTAATCTGAGAAGCATATAGGTAATCAAGAATGCTCCTCTGAATGAGCAGATGGGACAAACCACTCTTAGCTTCAAAGGGTTCATAAAACTGGTTTTGTCTAAGTCATAGCAGATAGTCCCAAAAACCTACAGGAGTTTTCATTAAATAATCAAGGCCAGTACTTATTCCTGTCATTGTCATAAGTTTGTTAACACTAAAGAATGGAAACACTGAACCATATTTATATGTATATCTTCGTCAGCAGATTATTCTTGCTGCATACAACTCACTTGTCAAGGGTTAGGCAGGGAGCTCCACCCATGTATGACACCTTCCTCCTTAGCTGAATTACCTTGTCCCTAAGTACCTAGGGTCCTGTGGATGAATTTCTAGAATTCAAAATATAACCAAACCAATTTAAAATTAAAGCCACAACTGTCAAAGGAGTAACACTTTCAAAGGGCCAGCTACAATGTTCTTTGGATCCTTTCATCAACTACATAAACAGGCTTCTATTTGTTCATTAAGCTTAACAGCCCTCTAAAAATACATCACTAGTCCACCATAAGTGCCATTAGAATAGAGGTGCAAGCAGGAAAGACCACGACACATAGGACTGCACAGCTGCATTTTGAAACCTCATCTCCAGTTCCCAAGTCAATCTATTAAACAGCAATTATCTCATTATAGCATTTCAGAAAGGCTCTATCATTCATTGATGTTTCTCATTTCAAGCATCCAAGAACTTAAAACTACATGAATGAAAATGTTTGACAAGCTTCTCCATGCTATCAATGAAAATAGTTATGCTGGCTCTTAAGTGTCAAGGAATTATCAATGGTATGTAAACCTAAAACTTTTAAGAAAATGCTTAGAGCAGAGGTCTCCACAATGGGGTTTATTTAACTGAATCCAATGAGGAACAAGAAAAGATTTTTTGTACCACTAAAAAATAAAGGAAAAATTTTACAATGTGTTCATTTTGGCATTACCTCATTCTTTTCATTCCTTCTAAAACTCTAGAACAGGCATCCAAGAGATGTGGTTGATGCCCAGAGTCTGCTAGTGCGTAAAAGCATTTGAGTAATGTTCTTAATAATATGATTTCACTTCTAGTTGCCCAGAATTGGTCAGGGAGTTGGACCAGGTGACTAATGTAGGCCCCTTCTAAACAGACGAAATAGAATTAGACTATGTTGTGTATACTAGTACAGTAGCACATGCATATAACTCATAAATAAATGTCAACATATCTGGGGGCTGTGATCAACAACCTTTCACCAATACTGATGCCTGATCAAAATCATTCACCTGAGTGGTCTTTTCTATCTACAATCCAATCTCTCCTAACATGTAAAATAGTCAAGAACTTTTTGGTTCAAAAACACTAACAGAATTCCATCTGTCTTTTTTTTTTTTTTTCAACACTAGTTACTGGTTTTGAGTCTTAATACCAAAATTGATTCCAAAACAGGAAACAGTCCAGACATTGGGATCAATTTTCCTTAGTTCCACTAGTTCTTAGTGTATTAATATGTCACCTTAAAAATGCACACACTGAATTGTAAACTCACACACACACCTGGAAACATTTCAAAGATCCCTGTTTTTGAACATTTCAAAACAGAACTTTCCCAGTCTCATCACCTCATTCTTAAATGAATTCTTTGATATATACCTGAAATCGTAACAAGTTTTAACAAGAACACCAGCCTGAAGGCTTCTCTGCAACAAGAAATCAAGTTGTGCAACCTGACTAGAATTTATCGTTGTTCCAAAGACTATACTTCTGACAAATGAAAACATTTTCTAGGATGCAGTAATTTTATTTTATCAAAGTTCAAACCTATGATTTTAAGATTCACCTTCAAAAACAAACAAGAAACTGAAAAAAAAGAAAAGGCTGGTGGCGGGGAAAAACAAACCACATTCAGGACCCCAGCTATATACATAAAAATAATGCAAGAAATTCTCTTTAAAAATTACTTTGACCAAAACCTTTATTCTTCCACGTTTTTGATAACAGCCAGTTGTCCACAGAGGCCATGAGATGGTAACACGTTTTTCAGTTTAAGATCAGTCACCAGTCAAGCTTCGCAAAGTTGGCACCTTCCTCAAAAGCACCCATTACAAACTGAATCAAAGTCTATTTTAAAAATATTAATGACCTGTGAGTTTAGTCAACTCTTCTGCACCAAGTGAATTCTTTTAGTGCTCTGTCTGTAGCCAGCCCTACAATGTTTAACATTTCAAAACAAGTCCAAGCATGCAAGCTAATGAACCTCGTCCTTGAGAACAGACGATAAAGTAAACTACTTTCTAGACAACAGGGCACATCCTGTGAAAGCATTTTGTGAGCCTATTGTTTTCTGTGTCTTTCCACAGAAAAGATCAGTTCTGCTGTGTTGACAGACTACAACTACAGGTTCAACAACTGGCAAAAGCTAAAAAGTGTACACTTTATACACACTGTGTGCCACAAGCCTAAGAAAACAGAGGCCAGACGATGATGTTCACACAGCAAAGTTACTGGGCTGATTATGTGCTAGCTGGATGCCTGTCTACATTCGGAAAACAGCACCAGCACCCCAGCCAGGAACTAGTGAACAGCCTTACTGAGCATAATAAAATATAACGTGATGAAATCTCTGCATAACTTAAAACAGGATTTTAAGGCTATGACTGTCATTTGACATCTTTTATTATCAGCTTTCTAAAACTGGATTGTTGGTTTTCTCTGGTAATCTGAGATGAACTCTATAAACCAACTAGATCTGGAGATATTTATAGACAGATTTAGGGTTTAATCTACGCAGTATTTAAAAGGATTCAGCACCAAAATTTAAAGTCAGTATCACAGTTTTCATTGACTGCATCAAATGAAACTGACAAACAGGATTTTTGCTACTAATACAACGTAAATTAAAAGCAAGGTGCTTAATGTCAATTATTCACACAGTTTCAAACTAGCTATAGCTAGACCAGCACCTTCTATGCAAAAGCCAATCTTGTGGCTAGTCTAGTTAGTCTTCTGTTAGAGCCACAAAACTTTTAAACTTTCCATAAAAAGAAAAGTTGGTGAACTTTGATGTTGTAACATTCTGGGTAGTGATAGCACTTGTTCTGTGTTTTAGAAAGAGGGTTTCATATCTCCTATATTCATGTTCCGTTATATAAAACACAGAAAATACAAAGGTGAAAGACATGAAGCATGTATGCAAAAAAACCCCACACTGCTACAAATACTCTTTATGTTAAGCATAAGCAGGATGTACAGTCTCAAAAAAATAAGTTGCTTGGAGGTCTCATTTTTTTAGGAAAAACCCGTGTTAAACGCAAGCAGACTGACGTATTGCTATCACTAAACATCGTGGGTAACGGCTCAGTTTCACAAATACTGGAATATCCTGTAAAGTTACCATCAAATTTTACAACAGTTTCTCGAAGAAGAAAAAAAATTAGCAAACGTCAAGTCTTTTGGGCTGGGAGAGCAGGGCCCGAGAGCTTATAAAACGATCGATACTCACTCTGCAGTACCAGATGCTTAGCTGAGACGGGAACACAACTGCGAAGAAAGATCTCTGGGGATCCGTCTGGATGTGAAGCGGTTGCTCCGGGGACTCCAGAGGACACAAGAGCCTCTTGGGCCAGCCGCTGAGGAAATACATGACTGAAGATTTCCAGAGGAGCTGGCGCTCAGCGTGCTCTAGCCTAGGCGGGGGAACAGCGGGAGCATCAGCGGAAGGAGAGATACAGCGTCCGCGGCAGACCACGCATAATCACCGGCACACCGACAGGACCCCTGGGCTCAGCACCGCTGGGGACGGGGGGCTGAGGCCTCCCCGGCGCTGGGGCCGCCGCCGCTGGTGCGGGGACGAGGGAGCGCCGCAGCCGCCGGG